>PVIA01009123.1:0-64206 GCA_004024845.1 Tonatia bakeri | reverse complement strand
TTGTTTGTTTGAAACGTTTCTATCTTTTTTAGGTATGCCTGTATCGCTATGAACTTCCCTCTCAATACTGCCTTTGCTGTGTCCCATAAGTTTTGGGTTGTTGTAAATTCATTTTCATTTGTTTCCAGAAACCTTTTGATTTCTTCCCTAATTTCATCCTTGACCCATTCATTGTTTAATAGCATGCTATTTAATCTCCGTGATTTTGAGTGTTTTGGGTTTTTTTCCTTGGGGTTGGTTTCTAGTTTCATTCCCTTGTGATCCGAGAAAATGCTGGGTATGATTTCAATTTTCTTGACCTTGTTGAGACTTGCTTTGTGTCCTATCATGTGGTCTATCTTTGAAAATGTTCCATGTACATTTGAAAAGAATGTGTATTTAGCTTCTTTGGGATGGAGGGCTCTAAATAGATCAGTCTAAAATAGGTCTTTTTATTATAAATATAATGTGCCCTACTTTCTACAAATTGAAGTCATAAAGACATAGAATTTGCTTTCTATTATATGATTCCAGATTCTTTTGTTTTTACTTTATTTTTCTTTCTTCCCTTCATTTGGTTGTTATTTAATTACAGAAATGCTGGATCAGTGCTTAAAGTATTCAATGGCTCTGTTAGGCTCTGCCATTCCATTTCCGGTTTCCAAGTGGGAACCACTTCGAATTTTTCAGTTTGATACTTTGTATTTACCTCTATATCACCACATAAAATATTTATACACTTCTCTTCTACTTCCTGCATTTTTTTTCATTGAAATTATTTGTTGACATCCTTTTGGGGGAGATCTTTCTACCCCACTACACACACACACACACACACACACACACACACACATCCCTTCTCAATTTAATAAAAGTAAAATTTTGGTTTTTATTTTTAATACTGAATCCAGTATACTATGATTACATTTTCTTTGTTGCACAACATATTGTTTTACTTTGTGCTAATATTTATCTCATTTAAATTTGATTAATTTAATATGTACTCTTCACTAATTCAACTCCAAACTCTCCTTCCATTACACAATAAACCTCTTATCATATTCAAACACATTATATCTTCTCTCAATTTTCTCTTCTTAGAAAAAAAATAACTTTCTTGACGATGTATGACCTGCTACAGTTGGGTCTGGTTCTTCTCCATGCACACCTCTTGTCCTGGACACCTTCTCTTTGCTATTAAGATTCCCTTCCTTTCTCTCTTTTGTAGGATCTCCTGTTTCCTAGAATCCACGTCCTCTTGTATGTTTTTTTTTGTTTGTTTGTTTGTTTTTTCAGGGAGGGGAGTCTGTTTGTTTGTTGTATTCCTCCTTGTTTGAGTGGAGCACCTCTTCTGGCAGATTCCTAGTAAAGGGTGCAGCATTTGCATACACGAATACTCTCTTATCCTGTTGCCCTTCCACTAAATACTTGGGCAAAGTATAGAATACTAAATTGGTAACTAGGGTCTGAAAATTTTGAATCTTTTTCCCCATTGCCTTCTAGTCCGAAGTGTTATTAAAATCGTTCAAATTCTTCATCTTTTGCTCGAAATCCTGTTCTCTCTCTCTCTTTCCCCCACCCCCGCCTGCAGATATGTAACATGATTAGCTCCATTTCCTGTTACTGTGTTAGGTACTCTGTGTGTTGATCTCTTCGGAATGAAAGTTCATGTTCTCCAGATCTGGTAATCTTTTCAATTATTAATAATTTAATGTATTTTAATAGCAAGCTTATAGGAACAATGCGGCAGACAGACTACATTAAAAACATGTATTTGCATGTAGGACAACTCAGAAGAGTATAGTGAATGGATGGAATCTATAGTAAAAATACTACAAATACCATTTAGTTGTCATCAATAAGAAATGTACTTTAAAAAAAAATTCCAAATACTGGCATTGTCCAGAAAAAGTTAACAGTTTTTTTATAATTGTTGTGTAGTTTAACTGCTTAAACTTGTTCACTAAAACATTTTGGCTTGCATTAAGGCTTTATATACCCCACATTTATATTAAAGATTCACACCAAATAAAAGTGGAAAAACTGCCAATACCTGATTTCTGACCCCTGTGTTTCCTCTTGCAATTATATACTTTGGTACTTTTTGACCTCAAGGGAAAAAATATCTAACGTTCAGGAATACTAATATGAGAAGCAAGATAATTAATGACAAAAATAATGAAATATTTCACAGATTATGGATTCTTAAGCATGTTCTACACATATTTGGCATGCTAGCTAGCTGTCTTTTGGCATAATTGTGACACAGTTGGCATGGACAGCACACAAGTAGGTGTATTCAGAAAGAGCCACCAGTTAGGCCTCACTTGCCTCCTGCAAACTCTGAGACCTGTGCTAGGAAGCACAGATCTGCTTTAAAGTTGTGCACAATTTCTGACACAGTCTCTGGAAGGAAAGTTTGTGGATCAGAAGTTCAGAAGACCCCTAATAATGTCTATTTTCAGAGTGCCAGTGTAACAGTGATCCTTCTTTCCCCCTCCAGTAGAGGGTGCACTCTTGAGTTTTTATAGCCAGTTGTTGCCTTAGAGCTTTACCACTGGTGGATTTCCAGCAGTCAGCTTTGTAGAGTCATGGTATACAGACCCCCTCATGTATACCCGCTTCCTCCTGCTGGTGTTAGAAAGCAGTGGTGGATGTGAACACCCAGATCTGGTAATCTTTTGCAAATTATTTTATTCACAACTTTATCCTCTCTATGTACTTTTTTCTCTTTTGGAAATTACTTCAGATCTCCTAGACTGTTTCCTTTCTTGCTTTCCTCACTAGTTTTCATTTATTTGCTTTTTCTTTTTTTGCTCTAGTTTATGGAACTGCTAACTTTATATCCTTCCCAATTTTTCATTTCTGCTACCATGTTTTCAATGTTCAGGAACACGTATTTGATTCTTTTAATGTTACTTTTTCAAAGTGTCTGTTTTACTTTATGAATGCAGTATCTTCTCATTGCTCTGAGGCTACTTATGCTATTTTTATTATTTTTTATTCCTGCTTATTTCATGTTTTCTGTTTCTTTTTCTCCTTGTTTTGTTTTCTGTGTGTTGTATTTAAGAGTGCTATGTTAGAAACCCAGATGGAATTTCTGAGTGCAGAGGAGGCCCTTCCACTCTGGTCTTCCAGGTGGAGTGACACAGCTGGGACATTTCCTGGTGGAAGTCCTGACATTGGTGTCACTAGACCTTTCCTCTTGGGCTGCTTGCGTTGCATGGGGGAGATTTCCTATGTCCTACTTGGAAGTTCTGGCTGCTACTTCAGGATGGTTTTATATTTATTTCAGTTTGAGAACACATATCCAGTTTTGGGGTTTGTTATTTAAATTATATTCTCTCAATTGGACACAATTTATATAAAAGGAACTAAGATTACTAGGAGACAGAGCTGTCGGACACTTAAACATTATCTCAATGGGATTTTTCTTCACAATGGTGCCCTTAATCCTCTATAAACACCTCTCACAACATTGCAGCAAACTATTTGTAACCTGTGCATACACTATGTACAAACTGTGTACAAGGTATGGGATTGTGCAGGCCAGCTGATAGACAAAATCTGACCAAGTGGAATTAACACCACAACTCAGGATTAGTTTTACCAGTGCACTATAGGGTGAAAAACCTGATCGACTAAATCAAGTAATGATGTAGATGATTCTCTAAGTGATGAGAGAGATAAGGTGTCTTTTGTTAAATTAATAAAATAACTTTTGGGAAGTACCTGAGGATGGGGGCTGGTTACCAGTGGAGACATTACAGGATTAAAGAGTTGGAACTTCAGTCACATCCCCTGACCTCTGAGAAGGAGAGGGGAGCTGAAGACTGCATGCAGTTACTAACGTGTGCTTGGATAAAGAAGCGGTATGTCTGTAACTGGAACGCAAGCCCGGCCGCCTGCTGCCACGAAAGCCAATACTCCAGAGGCGGCGGTGCTGATATAAAGTGGTTTATTTGCAGATGCAGGCCATCTAGACAATGGGGGACTCATGTTTCAAAGCCCATCTCCACATCACAGTGGGCACAGAGGTTTTTATAAGAAGGGAAAGGGAAACAGAACAGAGATCAAGGGAGGGGGTTGAAAAGTTCTCTGTGTGCAGATGAGCACAGTCCATTCAGACAAGGCAAGCAATGGTCTGGTGGGCATCACCCTGGTTTAGCCAAGCTGTCTTCATGTCATCCTGGGTTTATGTCATCATGGCTCCACGGTTGAAGATCAGCATATCTCCTGGAGCTGAAATGCCTGAAGGTTGGAGTCTGTATCTTTTGAAACCAGTTCCTAAGATTCTCATACACACATGCTGTTGTTCATCTATAGCTACATATTAGTCAGAGTCAGCACTTACAGACACAATGTCAAAAGAATGGTGGAGTCAGTTAGTTTCCTACCATTACAGTTTTCTACTGTCACATATGCAATGGAATATTATTCAGCCAGAAAAAAAATGAAATCTCACCATTTAGAGCAATATGAATGAATGTAGAGGGTATTATGCTAAGTGAAATACATCAGACAGAAAAAGAGAAATACTGTATGATTTCACTTGTATATGGAATCTAAAAAACAAAATAAACAAACAAAGCAGAAACCAGCTTATACCTACAGAGAACAGAAGTACAGTTTAGCAATTGCAAAGTAGTCACAAGGATATAAGGTCCAGCATATGGAATATAGTCAGTAGTTTTGTAGTAATGATTCATGGTGCCAGGTGGGTACTAGCCTTATCTGGGGGTGATTTTATAAGTTATATAAATGTCTAACCAGTGTGCTGTATGCCTTGAAACCAATATAATACTGAAAGTGAACTGTAATTGAAAAACAAAAGGCTAATAATTTGATCAGTCATGACCTGTGTAGTGAAAAAACTCCAAAGAACATGTTCAGAAAGTTTCCAGGTTGGTGAGCATGTGGAGATTTGGGGAACTTGGCATATCTGGAGGAAGTGTTCAAGTTCCCCATCATTTCCTCATACATTGCTTTACCCTTTTCTTTCATTTGGCTATTCCTGAGTCATATCCTTTTATAATGAACTAGTGATGTGAAAAGGTTTTCTGGGTTCTGTGAGACATTCTAGCAAATTAATCGAACCTGAGGAGGCAGTGTTTGGAACCTCTGATCTGCAACTCCATGGGTCAGAAGCACAGGTGAGAACCTGGGCTTGCAATTTGCATCTGAAGCAGGGGTATGGGGTCGGGGGTGGGGGAGGGAGAGAGCAATTTTGTAGAACTGAGACCTTAACCCGGGGGAATCTGGAGAGATGATGTCAGACCGAGGTAAATGTAGGGCATCCTGTTGGTACCCTGAGAATCTCTCCATGGTAGAAAACACCCTTCTTCCGCACGTTGGAAGTGGGGTGTTCGGAACACCAAATTGTGGGGTTCCCAATAACAGAGCTCTGTTTATAAAAGTGACAGTGAGATGTGGGGGACACTCACACACAAACCCTTCACTGGGTTCCTGAAATTCAGTTTAACTAATAGAGCAGGAAGTTTGGCAGTGGGCGGAGGGAAGCAAAAAATAGGCAAGTACAAACCTCATTAAGCAGAAGTAACCTCTGAAGTCTAACAGTTGCTACTATGCCTTAGAATTGTTCCTAGAGTATGTTTTCTTTTTTCTTGTCCTTGTCCGACAAGCTCATTAAAAACCATACTTCCAAGGTGCAATTTGATCGGTATGTATGGATGACGTGGTGCCTTATAACTAGAAAGTTTTCAATAATCATTGAGTAATAAATAAGCTTTGCTGAAGCCTTGTATCATCTCATTGTCAAGTACAATAACCAAGAGTCTTTCATTTTCTTGTTAGCATTCATCTTTCTATATTCAGTTTTCAAAGATGTGTTTAAAAAAAACAGGAAATTTTCTTTCAAATTATGTTGGCTTATGAACTATCATGTTTCTCTAAAGTTAGAGAACTGTAAACTAGGAAGTGTTCCCCTCCCTACCCCTACATTCATAGGCAATCCCCTGCTGAGTATTAGCAGGTAAAGTGGATTGAGGAAGCCTTTATGAGTGTGCATGAAAATAGAGTGATAATTGGATAACGAGGGTGAGAATTAAACAGGAAATGGCAAGGTGGGTTCAGAGAAGTTTCATTAAAGAAAAAAAAAATAGGAAAATGCTGAGAAACTGATAAACATTTACTTAATCATTTTATACCAAAAGGCTTTTTAAAATTAACTTTATCTGGTCAGAAAAGAATATTGATAAGCAATAAAATCTGCATTTGAGCTAATGAACGTTGACAAAAAAGAGAAAAAATATCAATTTCTTTTACAGTAGTGATAGGCTAAATATGTGTTTGATTTTTATATATTCATTTTGAACATTGAATTTGAAATGCTAAATCAATTATCCCATCATTTTAAAAATTGTCAGGATAGGAAGTGAAGGTATTAAAATGGGATTCCAGGTAAAATTCATTTTAATATTTCTCTAAGAGGATTTTAAAAACACACTTATAAAATGATTTTTAGGAGTGGGCATTCTGTGAATAACGTATATATCTACAAATATGCAGTGGTGAGCATCAGTTGGCTAACACACGTGTCCAATATCTACCCAAGGCGAATTGTCTCACCTGGCCACTTCATGCCCCAACAGCACTGACTTTCCAAGCTTGAGGTGCAGTATTCACTTGGCTCTCTGCAGGCCCAGGGGCAACTTTCCCCCCTCCTCCCCCCCGCATCACAGTAACTGAGTGGGTCATTGCTTCTGGAAGATTTGCAATGGTCGTTAGAATTTTATTTCTAAATTTTACTTCTTTATTTAGAGATTTATTTGTTATTTTTTTATTCATTCACTAGTTTACATATATTGGCCAGTATGTGTAGAATTGCGTTTGTTTCCCTCACTTGTTTGAACTGTTTCTACGAACACACTGGACAGTTGTTGCCTTTGCTCTACAGTCATTTGACCACAAGGTGGTGGTATAACTCTGTGAGGTAAAAACAAAAACAAAAAACTTTTATACATTTGTTTCAAGATTTATAAAAATAAGTATAAAACATGGGTACAGCTTATTTGGTTTCACAGTTTAAATCTATAGCTTTAGTTACTGTAGGAAATATTTCTATTGTGAATTAATTTCTTAAATTGCTACATAAATTACAAGAACGAAATCACTCTGTGACAATGATAATAATGAAAAGCAATAATCACAACTAACATTATCTAAGTGGTTATTTTGCACTAGACACTGTGCTAGGTGTTTCACACACACACTCACTCAGTGCTTACTGCCCATCAGTATTGAAATGCAATCATCGTTATCCTCTGTGCAGATGAAAACAAAACAAAACAAAGCTTAGTTTATCAGGTAAGTAAATTTTTATTTACCTGGTCTTTCGATAATAGTTGAGTTAGAGTTGTTTCATTATTTAACACAAATACTCTTCAGAGAGTACAATTTTTTTCAAAGAAAAAAGTAAATTTTCAGGCTCCTTTCCTAAAGACTCTAACTCAACAGGTCTGGAATGAAAACCTAGAAAACTAAACTATTTTGAACAAATGTGCCTTATGAATCTTATCATCAAACATGTTTAAAAACTATTAATTGTTGTATTTGGATTAACTGCCCTACTTATAATAATGTTTAAAAATCACTTATTTCTAAAACTATACCTCAAAATTAAAGATTATAAAAATCAAAATAATATTTATTCAGGTTCTTTAATACTACTTTTTTTTACTTTAAATAATTTTTTATTTGTCAATTACAGTTGACATGAAACATTATATTAGTTTCAGAAGTACAATCCAGGAATTGGACATTGTATTCATATGAGATATAAGTGGTCATCTCAATAAAAACATCTAGTATCCATCTGACACCATGCATAGTCATTATAGTATTATTGACTATATTCCCTGTGCTGCACTTTAGAGCCCTGTGACTATTCTGTAACTACTGATCTGTGCTCCTTGATCCCTTCACCTTTTTAACCCATCACCTCAGCTCCCTCCCATCTGTGTATCACCAAAGTGGTCTCTGTATCTATGAGTTTGTTTCTGTTCTTGCTTATTTTATTTTTTTAGATTCAGTTGTTGACAGATATACCTTTATTGCCACTTTATTATTCATATTTTTAATCTTTTTATCTTCTTAAAGAAAATGCTTTAACATTTCATGTAATACTGATGTGGTGTTGATGAACTCCTTTAGCTTATTCTTGTCTGGGAAGCTCTTCATATGTTCTTCAATTCTAAATGACAGCTTTGCTGGGGAGAGTAATCTCAGTGTATATCTTTGCTTTCCATTACTTTGAATACTTCTTGCCAATCCCTTCTGGCCTCTAAAGTTTCTTTTGAGAAATCAGCTGACAGTCTCATGGAAGATCCCTTGGTAACTGACTTTTCTTTTGCTGCTTTTAAGATTCTCTCTTTGTCTTTAACCTTTGGCATTTTAATTATGATGTGTCTGTTTGGGGCTCTCAGTGCTTCTTGGACCTCTTTGTCTATTTCCTTCACCAGATTATGGAAGTTTTTCCATCATTATTATTTTCTCTTTTTTTTTTGAGGGTTTTATTTCCTTTTGTTTGAAAATATCTGAAATGATTCCAATGAATTGACACTATCAAATAACCATACAGGTCCAGGTATGATTTCAATAGTTTGATACAATGATTTAAGAAAATAATTACAAATTATATTGAACTTTTAAAGAAGTTTACTCATTCACTCATTGACAATCTATTATAAAATTTTCATTCTCTACCATTATTACATGTAGCACAAACCATATTCCTAAAAGGCAAAAGTTAAACAGTCAGAGATGACAAATTTAAAAACCAAAGTGAATTTCTTGTTTATAGTATATGAAAATAAGCCCCTCATCTAATAATCCAATTCTTAACGTATTAAAAATTATGGATTTGAAGTAAGTTCATTACTGACCTCTTTGTTTGGAAGCACAGTATAATTCTGTATGTAGTGTTCTTAAAATAGTATCACAAACTATAGAAAAATCACAGTAACATTAAAAAATATCCTCTATAGCAGGGGTGTCAAACCCATTTTCACCAGGGACCACATCAGCTTTGCAGTTGCCTTCAAAGGGCTGGAATAATTTTAGGACTGTAGAAATGTAACTACTCCTTAACTGTTAAAGAGTTCAAATTACATTCGGTCCTTTGAAGGTAACTGCAAGGCTGATGTGGCCCCTGGTGAAAATGGGTTTGACACCCCTGCTCTATAGGGTCACAACACTAATTAAAAAATTCTATCCTGGAAACAATAATCAATAAGGCATATTTGTCCCCAAATGTTCTTTTGTTAAGTGCTTATTCTGTTTAAAGATTATTTTTCATCTTTTCTTACATTGATTATTTTTGGTTTTGCAAGAGTTAAGATGTGAGATTTCAGGTTATTTGACTGAACAAAGCTCCTCTGATGCCTTCAAAGGGACACACTGAACATCTCTCCCTGGTGTGGACGGGTACATGTGTATGCCGCAAGTTGTAGTCCAGGGAAAAGTGTTTCCCACACTCTTTAAAAACACACCATAAAGGCCTCTCTCTAGTATGAACCATTAAATGTCTTTTTAGTTTTGAGCTCTCAGAAAAAGCTTTTCTACATTGTGCACACATGTGATTTGGGGACCGTGAACAAGGAGGAGACACCTTCTCAGGGAATCACTTCAACTGTCTTGTGAATCCATTATGCAGACAAACACTATGAGCATCATATTCTCCACTTTTTTCTTGGATTATTTCTAGCAAATTCTGCACGCTGTTTAGGAACTAATAAGTTAGTGTTGGGTAACTCTCCAGGAAAAAGTTTCTTGCCTGTCATATACTCAGAATACTCAACAAGTGACTTTTCTCCAACAATCTGTTGAGGAAATTCTTGTCTTGCCCCCCTTTTCATGTATTGCAAAGAATGTTCAAGAAGTGAGCTTGCTGTAAGAACCTGTTGAGAAAGCCCTTGTCCTCATCCTTCTTTCAGGTAGTTGAAGGACTTAAGAAGTATGTCATTTTCCTGGATGGATTCAGAAAACTGAACTTTTATTATATACTCTGTATAACAGTCAGAGAAGAATGTGTCTTCATCAGCCTGACAGCTATTCTTGTGATACCCACCTCCATCACAAAAAGCCTGTATTTTGTTGCGAGGTTGCTGCTGGGCTGGCTCTGGCTGGGCTGGATTTGGCTCATTCCCACTGAGGGCTCTTTTACCCAGGCCTCTGCATCCACGTGTCTTTGCCCTTTGCTCAGCTGCTGCTCCATGCTGTCCTGATGCTTCCTCCTCAAAGGTTTGCACCAGGAAAAATCAACTGCTTCCAGGTAGCAGGGATCTGGGTAAGTCTTCAGTAAACTCCTGCAGATGGTCAGTCTATGAGATTAACACGTCCCAGCACTTCGTACATGTGTTCCCTGATACCTCAGGGCATTCTATTTGTATTCCATTTTCAAAGGTAACACAAGGAAGAAATTGCCCACCAGTATTTTTTCACATTGGTTTTTAATTCCTTGCTTGCTCTTTTTCTTCTGGCACTCTCATGATGTAAATGTTGGTATGCTTGAAATCGTCCTGTAGGCTCCTTATACTATCTACATTTTTTGCTTTATTTTTTATTTTATTATTTTATTTTATTTTATTTTTTTATTTTGTTTTGCTGCTCTGATTGGGTGTTTTCTGCTTCTGTTCCCTTATCTTCCAAATCTATCATTTGATCCTCTGCTGAATTTATTCCACTATTGATTCCCTGTAATGTATTCTTCATTTTTTACTGTTTTTAAAATGTTTTAGTTCCATTTTTATGTTTCTTATTACTTTTTTGAAGTTCTAAGTTCCTCTACTCTTTTGTCAAGTTCATTGAACATCCTTATAACCAGTGTTTTGAGCTCTGCATCTAGTAGATCACTTATCTCCATTTTGTTTAGCTCTTTTCCTGGAGTTTTGTTCTGTTCTTTCACTTCAGACATGTTTCTTTGTCTCCTCTTTGGAAGCCTCCCTGTGTTTGTTTCTATGTGTTAGGAGGAGCTTCTACATCTCCCTGGCTTGGTAGAATGACTTCATGTGGTAGGTGTCTTATAGGGTCCAGTGGCATAGCCTCTATGATCACCCAGCTCAGCCAGGTGCCCCCCCTCTGCCCAGCAAGTAAACTGTGTTGTACTGTGAGCCTTGGTTGCTGTTGGCATATTAATGGGAGGAATTTACCCCAGGAAGATCACTTGTGGGGACTGACCATGACTACAGAGTAGGATCTGCTGTGCAAGGGCCCTTCCCATCAACTAGCATTTACTTCAGCAGGGCTCTGGTGCCCACTGAATACACCCCTTGAATGAGTCACTTGTAGAAGTGGTTGGGTGTGCTTCTACTTAGTCTTAAGCTGTCCACAGGGTGAGGTGGCTCTGAGGCTTCCTGGGAGGTGCAGGCCAAGGTCAACCACCACCTGTGTTCTGCCTGAGACCACCTAGCATAAGCTACATTGTGATTTGCAGATGGCTCCTACTTCTGCTGGGCTTGGAGGTGTCCAAAAGAGGTAAAGCTGCTAGTGCTGGTCCTGGGACCACTCAGCAAGTGGTATGGGACACACAAAGGCAATATACTGCTCATTTGAGAGATTTCAGGAAAGTCTGAAGCATGAGAGAAGACAGGCTATTCCTATGGAAAAGTCAGTGGAAACAGCTGGGTGGGCCAGAGAGATGGGTGAGGTGAGGTCTCAGGAAATCACCAGGGCAGGGTAAAAACTATTAACCAGGTCGATGGAGATTCAGATATGGAACCTGCCTACTGGCTCTATTGGGCAGGGGCTTAGAAAAGGAACAATGACTTCTGCCTATACTTCTGATTGGGAGAAAGCTGCCCCTTCATTTCTTGCCCTGAATGCAGAAAATTTAGTACCTCCCCATATGTCTCTAGTGCTTTTCAAAAGCTGCTGGTCCAGTGCTGGAACTCAGAGTGAGTGAGTCTGAGTAAGCTCACGTGTGGGCCTTTAAGAGAAACTGCCTGAGACTCCTTAAGCCCTCCATCTCCCGCAGTCACAATCTGCTTGTTTTCATAGCCAGAAGTTGTGGGGACTTCTCTTCCTGGCACTGGAACCTCAGGGTGAGGAATGTAGTGAAGGATTGGACCCCTCACTCCTCAGGGGGGAACTGCCGCAGCTGAGATATCCTTCCCTATTTTGATCTGTCACATGTGGATGTGAGACCAGCCCTTTCAGCATCTCTGGCACTCCTACCTGTCTCAGTGTGGCTTCTACTTTATATCCTTAGTTGTAGGACTTCTGTTCAGTTAGATTTTAAGTGGTTCTGAATGATGGTTGTTCTGTAATTTAGTTGTAATTTTAGTGTGGTTTTCAGAGGATGTGAGTACTGCATTTACCTATGCTGTTATCTTTTGATACTACCTTTATTGAGGATTTGGGCAAGTGATGTAATATAGAAAAGGTGAATGCTTTTGGATTTTATTTTATAATAAAAATAATATGTAGAAAAGGTATTTTGTTCCCTGTAACAAAAATATACTATTGAATTTCATATAACACACAATGTAGTATAAACAGATATAAAGTGCTTTGTCAATGTAAAATTATTTAAAATATTTAATGTATACTTTAGATACACACATAAACTATTAATTCAAGTGTCATGGAGCAGTAACGAGTTAGTAAAATCTCATAAACTAACTGATTCCATCCCTTATTCACTTTACACCTCTAAAATTTCATAAAAATGAACCAACAGCAAAGTATTAATACTAAAATCCAGTGACAATAGTATTTGACTTTAGGTCTAAAGTATTTATAGTGCTCTATTTATTTAGATCTCTATGTTCCTAGATAACATGATTCAGTATTTTCATTTGTGCCATTTTTTTTTCTGTACAATTAAAAATTTTCTTCTTTGTTTTCTGTGCCCATGATAATCCCCCAAATTTCTACCTGGATTAAAACCTCCTACAGAAAAATATTTGATTACCTTTGTAACTTCCACAATTCAAATGCATGATTGAGTAGAAAATAATAATAGGGTACAGCATTCATATAATAATGTATTATTATGAAGCAGCGGTATGATGCAAGATTATAATAACAACATCATTTTAGAAACAATGTATTTCTTGCCTCCTTTTTAAGGTGAGACAATTGAAACCTGCACTCACGTGTGGCACAAGTTCATAGGAATAGTGACAGCTGGATCGGAATCCAGGGCTCACGGTTCCCCCAGCAGAGCTCCTTGGGAATGTGTTAACCCACCGAAAGGACTGGCAGAGGTGTCTGTCTATAAAAGATCAGTTATGCAATCAATCAGCCAATCAAGGAACACATGGATACATCTGAAAAATAGCTCCCAGGCTCACTTTAACAGGTTTAATTAAAAAGTGAACTTTCGGTGGCGAAAAATGAAACCACAAACTGTGTCAATCAAGTGAAGGTCTTAACGAAGTGAGGTCTTAGTGAAGTGAATGGCCAATCAAAATTTAGAGCTGAAAAGATTCACACCAGGATATGGGATGAGATAGGTTCATTTGTAATGTGTAAGGACTAAGTGTTCTTAAAACATTTCCTCTCTTGCCCTCCAGTGTGCGGTGCCGTCATCGGGTCCCGCCCGGAATGGTTGCCATTTGTCGCATCTGTGCAGTTTGAGAAGTGTCTTAAAATGTTTTCTCTGAGAAACTCTGATAAAAAGACAAAGACCTATTTCTGAAAATATGTTAATGTCTAGTTTGGGTCAGTTGGGCTATGAATGTACAGATAGTTAGTCCCTCATCGATTATGTTTTGTTGTTTCCTTTGTCACTATTTTAACAGACTTTAAATGGTTTAATTATTATTACAGTGTTGCCAATACACCTATAATTTCTGTTCCTTTCCTACCAATTTGACAAATGATATTTTCTTAAAAATGAGGAAAGAAAAAGTGTTTTGAAACTCTTGTTTGCTATACCAGGAAATGACACTAGGTGTCACTAATCACTAGAAAAATTAACCTAAATTTAGAAATAGCCAGCATTAATGGAGATTCAGCAATATGAGAAATATAGTAGGATTGGGTCTCTGATTATATGTTTTATTTTCCTTTCTCCCTTCCTCACCTGAGGATATGCTTATTGATTTTTAGAAAGAAAGGAAGGGGAAAAGAGAGAAACATTGTTGTGAGAGACAAACGGCAATTTGTCTCCCATATGTCCTCCAACTGGGGATTGAACCCACAACCTTCTGGTGTACGGGGCGATGCCCCAACCAACTGAGCCACCTAGCTAGGGCTGTATGTGTTTTTCATTTGCCTTGAGCTTTCCTTTTAGAACTTGGTAGTTTGTCTATTAAAAGTTTATTCTAAAATTGGATTTTTTTTAAATTAATTTTTCCATTTTCCCTTTTAAAAATATATTGGTAGCATCTTTATTCATAATCTCCCCAAACTGAAATGTTTATATTAGTGATTGTGGTTGACATTGCAGTGTGCCTTCCAGACATGGTCCACTGATAGCCTGTAGTTATAGCCCCTTCTGCCTCAGCTGCAGGGAGCAACCTATGTGGACATCACACTCTTCCCAGGGCAGCCCACTCCTGCTGACTGAGCAAGATGTGGGTGTGCACAACTGGGCATTTTGGCTGTATGTGGGACATTTTTCATTTTTAAAATTGAGAATAATTGGCATGTAACATTGCATTAGTTATAGGTCCTACTCTCTTAGCAACTTTCAAATATGCAATATAGTATTGTTAATTATACTCATCATCCCACACGTGACATCTCCAGGACTTACTTATCTTATAATTAGAAGTTTGTGTCTTTTGACCACCTTTACCCATTTTGCTCCCCAACCCGCCACCTCTGGCATTCCATATGTTCTCTGTATCTATGAGATTTTCTTTGTTAAGAATCCACAGATAAGAGAGATGATACAGTAATTGTCTTTCTTCATCAGACTTATTTTACTTGGCATAATGCCCTCCAGATCCACTCGTGTTTTTGCAAATGGCAGAATTTCCTTCTTTTTTTATGGCTGAATATTATTCCTCTGTGTTTGTGTGCATGTGTGTGCACACATGGATATGTTACATGTCTTGCCTATTGAAAGGAATTCTGCATTACACATAAGGCTACAGATATCTATTTGAGATAGTGATTTTGTTTCCTTCACATGAATACAGAGATCTGAAATTACTAGACCCTATAATAGTTCTATTTTTAATTTTTGGAAAATTGTCCATACTGTTTTCCAGTTTGTCACCAATTTACAAGCCCAGCAACACAGTACAAGGGTTTCCTTTTTTCCACATCCTTATCAGCATTTGCTGTTTCTTGTCTTTTTGGTAACAGCCATTCTAACAGGTATGAGGTGATGGTGATATCTCATTGTGGTTTTGATTTGTATTTCCCTGATGATTGGTGATGTTGAGCAACTTTAACATCTTTTGGTCATCTGTGTATCTTATCTGAAAAAATGTCTATTCAGATTCTCTGCCCATCTTTAGATCTTTTTCATTGAGTTCTATGTGTTCTTCATATATTTTAAGTATGAACCCTTATTGACTATGCAATATACAGACATAGTCTACCATGCTGTAGATTGCCTTTCCGTTTTGTTGATGATTTCCTTTGATGTATAGGAGCTTTTCTGTTTGATGTTAACTTTTGATTTTGTTGTCAAATCCAAAGCCAAGACTAATGTCAAAGAGATTACCCACTATATTTTCTCCTAGAAATTTTATGGTTTCAACTCTTGTGTTAAACTTCAATCAATCCATTTTTGAGTTGATTTTCATGTATGGTGCAAGATGGTAATTCAGTTTTATTCTTTTGCATGTGGCTGTCTAGTTTTCCCAATGTCATTTATTGAAGACACTGGGATGACTTGGGAACTTTTTGACTTGAAGACAATGGGAACTTTTTGAAGAAAGTGGGCATCCTTGTCTTGTTCCTTAGTGTTACTTCTTTAAATATTTGGTAGAATTTATCAGTGAAGACATTTAGTCCTGGAATTTTTGTTTGTTGGAATGTTGTGGATACTGATTGAATTTCCTTACTAGTAATCGGTCTGCTTAGATTTTCTATTTCTTCAAGATCCCATCTTAGTAAGTGTGTTTCTAGGAATTTATCCACTTCTCTAGGTTGTTTAATTTGTTGGCATATTATTTTACATAGTAGTTATTTATGATCTTTGTATTTCTGTGGTATCAGTTGTGTTGTCTGTTTTATTTTTGATTTTACTTATTTGAATCATCTTTCTTCTTTCTTATTGAGTCTGGCTAAACTTTTGTCTATTTTGTTTATGTTTTCAAAGAACCAGCTCTTAGTTTCATTGGTATTTTCTATTTTCCCTTTAGTCCTTATTTAATTTATTTCCACTTTGATCTTTGTTATTTATTTCCTTCTAACCTTGGTCTTCTTTTTCTAAGTCCTAGAGATGCAGGGTTAAGTGGCTCATTTGAGATTTTTATGTTCTTTAATGTAGGCATTTATTCTTGTGTTCCCTCTCCAAGCTTATTTAGCTGCATCTTATATATTTTGGTATGCTTTATTTCCATTTTCATCATCTCCAGATACTTTTAAATTTCTCTCTCTCTTTTTCAATAGCATGTTGTTTTATCTTTGCATATTAGTGAATTTTCCAGTTTTCTTCTTGTGGTTGGTTTCTAGTTTCATACCCTTGTTGGCCAGAAAAGATGCTTGATAGGATTTCAGTCTTCTTAAATTTATTCAGTCTTCTTAAATTTATTATGATCTGATGTGGAGAATGTTCCATGTGCACATGAGAAGAAGGCATATTCTGCTGCTTTTAGACAAAATGTTCTGTAAATGTCTATTAATGTCATTTGACCTAATATGTTGCTTAAGTCCAGAGTTTCCCCATTGATCTTCTGTCTGGATGATCTATCCACTGATGTAAGTGGAGTATTAAAGTCCCCTACTATTATCATATTGCTATCTATTTCTACCTTTAGGCCTGTTAATATTTGCTTTCTATGTTTAGGTGCTCCTATGTTGAATACATAAATATTTTGAAGAAACATGTTATGTTTCTTGTTGGATTGACCCCTTTATTATTATATAATTACCCCATTGTCTCATATTAAGAGTCTTTATCTAAAAGTCTATTTTGCCTTATATAACTGTAGTTATTGAAGCTTGTTTATGGTTTCCATTCACATGGAATATCTTTTTCCATATCTTCACTTTCAGGTTGTATACATCCTTAAACATTTAACATTAACATTATCATGGGAAATGATAAATATCAAGATAAACCCCATATTCATTTGGCTATTGCTATTGAGGAATGTGATTTTCAGAAAAGAGACATTTTATTGATTAAGTCATTGCTAATTCTGGAATGAAACAAGTGAAGGAAACCATTTGGTGACTATGTCTGCTATTCTTTTTGTTCACTCTGCTACAGCGACACTGACTTTCTTGCAGGTTTTGTACCCTGCTGGGGGTGCTCTCCTTAAACCTTTGTTCTGGCTTTTCCTTCCAACTGGAAAACTCTCCTTTGAGTTGAGATATGGCTTGGCAAATTCTACCTTTTCACAGAAGTCTGATCATTCTAATACAGTAACATCTTTACCATCTAACTCCTCTTACTTTTCTCTAATTTTTCCTTTTTTACCTAGTTAAAAGACTCCCTCCTTGACCAAAATCTGGGCATGCTCCTCGGAGCCCTTTTTGACTAGGCTCTATCATTAGGCCTTTTTTCCCCCCATAAGAGCTTAGTTTTAGCAAGAATCCTGCTAAGACAGTTTAGCAAGAATCCTCCACCCTCAATAACTGATCACATTTGATGTCTGATCAAATTTCTCATCCCCAGGTGATATCTGATTGCCCTGGCCTGCCTTCAACAAGAATCTTGTGAAGTTAGTGGAGCTAGAAATCTCCTTTTACCCATGATGTCTCGTCTTAGTATTTTCATTCAATGATTTCCCCCACCACCATGCTGCACCTGAGCTATAAATTCCCTTTTTTGTTGTTGTATTCCAAATTGAACCCAGTTTTATACTGAGGTTTTTTTCCCCTCTATTGCAATAGATCCTGGGTAAAATCTGTTTTTTTTTTTGTTTCTGTTTTTTTGCCACTTTAACTACTGTCAGGCTCTGATTTTCCTGGACAATTGTACTTAGCCACCTGAGAGACCATATAGTTTAATTACTGTATGTGTTATTTATCATCTGACTCCGCCTATTAAAATGTAAGCTCCATGAGGCAGAGATCTTTGTTTTCCTCACTGATACATCACCAGCACCTAGAAAAGTGATTGGCAAGTAATAGGCATTCAGTCATGCCTGTTGAGTTTATTTGACTTGAAATCAATCAACAAGTCTGTATTTCATGCCTAGTATGATGTACCTATCTCTTACACACAGAGAGAAAGAGATTATTTTTCTCCCAGTGAATTAAAGCAAAATTAATTTTTTCACACTTGTGACTGAATTATCTGTATCTGTTCTTGGCATTTGATGTATCATAAAACAACATAGAAATCTTCAGTTACTATATTTTGTATTGTCTCCATAATGTGTATATATAGCTTATACTTGATATACTTGCACTTACTTTCCTGATAAGACTAGTAAGGGAAGAAGCTGCCTGTGTTTGGCTAGCAACTGAAAAAGTTCCAAAGGAGAAAGAGTCAGAACTTGGTAAAGATGAAAGCAACAAGTAGAGAGATGTGAGCTCCTGCCTTGAATGAAGGCTGCTCTGACTTACTGTTCACTTTGATGCACTACCACAAGGCAATGCATTTTAAAAGAATCTTATTTTTGTTCAGAATTATGGAAAAGGAGAATTTAGTTGGTAGCAAAGTTCCCACATTATCAACTAGGCTATTATTTTAATATTGGACATTTAAAAATATTTTTTATTTGGACATATTTATATTAGTACAGTGAAACTAGATTTTAAGAGATACTGGATGTCATTAGTTTGGATATTATTAGTTTATTATAAAGGAGACACAAGTTTTTGGCATGATGAAAGGTTTCAGAACTTCAGTGGAATGGGCAGCTGCATGTGATGCTACTTCAGTAGTGATCTAGCAGTCTGCACACTTCCCAGGAGTGTCACCATCTCTATGTAAAATAATCCTTGTCGTCTAGAACTACTTTGGTGTCTCCATATTCTGGAAGAAGAATTTTGTCTCCAACTGTTGCTTGCAATACTTTTCCTTGAAATTTTTCTAGAAGCATAAGACTCCTTTCTACTAATATTTGGTCAAGGAGGGGAAACATTCTAGATGCCTGTCCTGCCATAACTCTGATTCTCACAGTTCCTGCTCTGATCTCCCAAAGTAGCCACAGGGAGAGATCCACATGCAGCCCTGCCTACTGGACACCTGACCGTGTGAGTAGCCTACCCAGTGTGCAGGCGCTTTTGCTTCCACTGCCTGTTCCTTTCCCAAGAGAGCACCTGTGTTGGCATGGCCCCAGTTGGGCCAGACTGCTCTGTGTGGCCACTGACTCAGGGTCGACCAAGAAGTGGGAGTTAACATTGGAAACCTTAAAGTACAAACATCATCCAGTGTAAGTATAAGCCAGAAGACACAAGGTCCTTAAATAGTAAAACTCTAAAATACTGTCCTTAGTAAGACATTTTAATAATTTGCTCAAAAGTATCAGGGCATGTGTGACATGCCCAGGAAGAAATATTCTCATAACAAAGGCCCGAGTCCAAGATCCCACCAAAAAATGAACAGGTTAAAAACTTTTCCTTTGTGCTATACCTACTACATTTGCATAGGACACTATAATGAAAATAGAAAATAAAAGATGCCGAGAAGAGATGTAAATAAAAATTAAATATGGGGTAATGAGTTAAGCCAATCCTCCTCAGCAACAGAGCAGGTGTCATTTAAAGTGAAATCTGAGCTGTGCTGTTAAGCAGATCATTACCTACAAATAGCAACAAGGCTGTTATGCAACAATATGAAAACTGACACCAACATGATTCCCTGCCCCTGTGCAAACGCTGAGAGACAACATACTTTTATGTACCTGTGTTAAATACTGAGGACAAGTAAAAATAACTTATCTGCTTCATCCAAAAAATATTTGCTCTTAAAAAATAACACTAAACAAATTAAACTAGCATAATTATCAAAATGAAAATATTTGTTCATCAAGACTAATTAATTACAAGATTCTCAACTTTAACTGGTTATTAACTAAAGTTATTATGCCATAAACAGCCCAATTTCACCTAGTTCTCCACCTTGCAAGACCCACTTTCAAATCACCCAGCTCAGGCACTAAAACCTTATAAACATTCTCCCCTAAATTCTGAATTTTAAGACACTACTAAGACTCTGCTAAACCAGCATTCTGCAGTAGGTCCAGTAAACTTTGTTTTGCTTAATTTATAAGTGTCTCTACTGACCTTTTGGGAGGTAAATAATGTAACAAGCTCAGTGTTGAAAGACAAATCAAGTGTCAGTGGCCAGAGGCCTATAGGCCCTTGCTGAAATATACTACAGTTGAACAAAGCTGGGGTTGAGGGTGTTAACCATTGCAACAAAGAAAATGCATACCATGGAGAATTGTAGGGATGTCTCAGTAAAAGTGTGTTAGGATTGCATTTTAAAATTTGGGCCTTTGTTAAGGTGATTTTGGGACACCTTGAAGGAATGAAGCTTTGCAGTCATTGAATGTTGTCAGGCATTGTAGACAATTCTATTGACTATCATATTAGCTATTTATTGCTGCATAAGAAATTACTACAAAGTGAGCATCTTGAAACAATGTGCATTTATCTCACCATTTTGTGGTTTAGGACACTAGACATAGCTTAGCTGTATCCTTTGCTGTGGGGGGGCTCTACCCACAGGGCCCCCCTGGCTGCCACAGATGAGAATAAGTCTACCAAGATGTGATCTGACTGAGGAGGAAAGGTGGCTGATCTCTCAGAGGAGAAGGACCAGGAGCCTGTTCCTCAATGAGCTTTTATTGGGTTTATTTGCATAGGAATACAGGGTGTATATGTAAAGCTCATCAATCATTGTCAGGCAGTAAGGGTCAAACAATAGATAACATACAAAGAACTCTGAGGGCTTATTTAGAGTCAGGGTCAGATAGCTAAAGAGCCATAAACTTTGGGGAAACAAACTCATTTCTTGCTTGGACCCTTATCATTTAAATTGAGAGTATTAGCAAAGCAGGTTTCACAGAATTTTATACATTCTTTCTTAGGCCTGATTGCCCCTGTGGAAACCCCCCCTTTCCAGCACAGGGCCGCACCCACCTCAAGCATTGTTTCAGGCTTAAGTTAGGCAGGGGAAGTAAGGCAGCCAAGAGATTAGACTTATTTCAGACAGAATGAGGACTCAGGCTATGTCAAAACTGAGGGGTGAGAGTATAGGGAATGGATCACCAGGACAATGGTGAATGTAGTCCAGTATTGATCTGGAAAACGGATCAACGCGAGGCAACACACAGGAGCCAGGTGTGCAGATCAGCTTTCCTGTGGGGAATCAGGCCTGCACTGTACCTAGGCTGCTATGAGACTTGTTTTTGCTAAAGTTCCCTCACCCTGAGTTAAGACTGCAGATGTTTAATGTATATCTCTGAAGCAACTCCCTAAAGTCTGTGCTAAGCTGTTCCAGGATGAAATGTAACCAAACCAATCATTTTTATTGTTCCCTTGCATTTGTAACCTTCTCTCCTTTTTTGTTATCTGTAAGAAGTAATCACTTAACTAAATCTAGAAATAATGAGATCCTTCTTTGATGTAATGTGACTGGAAATCAATAAAAGCTTATTCAGGCAAGGGTCAGGGCACTCTCCTCTTGAGAGAGTGGTCGAGGGACTCAGAGGTGCCCTCCCCTTGAGAGAGTGGCTGTGCTGTTCCTTTTTCTCCACAGGACTTGGTAGTCCATGTGAATTTCTCATATCTCATCCACAATGTCATGGACCACATGAGTCGCGGTCCGCATCATGAGGGTCCATGACCCTCCTTTTTATATAGTCCCCCCAAGTCCTTCCCTGAAGGCCCCCTCATGACCGTGCCTGTCTTATGTTGCCCCTCTCTTGAGTAATCTTATCTGGTCATCCACTGGGGGCCAGGCAGGGTGAAGAGAAAGGGGGCAGAGGAGGTGCCCCTACAAGGAAGATAATCTTTGTCTCCTAAGTGGCTTATGGTCCCAAGGTCTTTCTACTCAGTCTTAGAATGAGGGGTTATAGTTTCTGCAACCAGGCAGGGCAGTTCCCAATACTTTGCTCTCAAATTTTTCACAAGGCTGCAATCCAGATGTCAGCTGGGTTGTAGATCTCTCTGAAGGCTTAAGAAAGAAGCATCACCTTTCTGTGGTTGTTGGCAGGATTCAGTTCTTTATGGGCTGTCAGCCTGAGGGCCTCCACTCTTGCTGGCTATCAACTGGAGGCCACCTTCAGTCCCTTGCCAGGTGGGGTTCTCTGTATTTCAACTTATTTGGTCCAGGTCATCAAGGGAGAGTCTGTTGGCAAGATGGGAGTTACATATAGTATAATGCAATCATGTGAGTAGAACCTCATCATCTTTCCTATATTCTACTGATTAAAAGCAAGTCAGAGATTCTATCTACACTCCAGGGAAGGGTGTTACACACAGCCGTGACAGCTAGAAGCTGGGATACTTGGGGCTATGTTGCAGTCAGTATCTTCACAGGTATCTTTATGATTCTTATCCAGAGTGAGGGAAGAATAGAGAATGGCTAACACTGTGATTAGTAAAGAAGTAGCACTAACTCATATTAGCCAAGATGGAGGAATGTTTGGTCATTTTTATGCTTTAAATAATGTTTGGGTTTGTTTTTTTTTTTTTTTTCTGTATTTAGACATGACTATGGAGTGGTCCTGTTTTGTTCTTCATTTATCAGAATCACAGATGTTGGTGGCATCTGTTGCCTTGTGTAACACTGGTATCCTATACAATTGTTTATGTTCAACAGAGCACCAAGACACAAGGTCAGCAGCTAACAAGACCAAGGTCTAACTGATGGCTCACCAGCAATTCCTAGTTTTCAGAGGTTGCTTTTCTCTCTCGTAAGAAGGAAGTTACAGCACATATTAGAAGAATAGCAAATATTGGGAAACAAAGGGGAAAGAAAAATATGCACAAAATTAGATCATAGATATTTTTCTAGCTAAGGAAGGCTAATATGGCCAAATTTTAGTCAAAATGGATTTGTATATGTTCTCTCAGAACTCTGTTGTGTATAATTTACACATTATGCACAGTTTTGTACAAGCTACCATTATAAATAAAAACAGCATTATTCAGTAATGTGCTACGCACCTTTTATAATTGTTATTTGATTTTCTAAAGTCCTAGATTAGAAGATAATGAAAGATATTTGGAACAGAAAACTTTACCCAATTAATTGCAAGGGGGGAACCCCCAAAAAGCAGAATTATCTTCTGGAGGGCGGGCCGTTTGTAGTATAGGCTTTCCCTGCTAGGTGAGTATTGTAAGAATACATCTGTATCAGTGTACTTAGCTGACATTGTGAGAGGCTGTGTTTGGCTTCAGTGAATTTTTTTTTTTTTGGAGACTCAGTGTGTTTGCACATTTCATGATGGGTGATTTACGAGTACACTAGCCCACACCGTACTAAGTGTTTAGCAGTTTTTGACCAAAAACAGCAATAACCCAATGCCCTGTCCTCCCTATTCACCTGATCTTGCCCCAAGTGACTTTATTTTTGTTTCCTGAGATGAAGAAAGGCCTCAAAGGGAAACATTTTGCTGCTGTGGAAGCGGTAAAACAAAAAATGGCAGAAGCACTAAAAGGCATCAAAATTGACAAGCTCAAAATTTTTTTGAACAGTGGAAAAATCATCTTACTAGGTGTATTGCTTCAAATGGAGAACACTTTGAAGGTTACTGAAGTTTAAGCACGTAAGAATAAATACACAATTTTTAATAAATAAATTTCATTTTTTGTCTCCTCTTATAACTCAGGTTTTTGTTGCCCCAAACTGGTATAGCAGGAAATTTAACAGGCTTTTTTTTTCTTAGAAAAAAAAACTTAGAAAACATTTACATATGAATGAAAATAAATAGCATGTGTGGTGATTTGAATATAATCAAATAAAAATTTAATAAACACCAATGGCTATTCCAGGGTGTATGTTGAAGAAAGAGTACAGTGGGATTAAACATTTTCCTCACATGTACAATAGTCAGATGCTAATATCTGTTGCTCTCTCAGTGATCACACTTATATTTATGAAAAAGTGTCCCCGTGGAATCTACAATCATGACATCAAACTATAATCTACTCCTATAAGGAAATCATGAAAAAATGTAATATTAAATATTACCAGTACTACTTCCATAAGAAAATGGCAGGAAATCTGTTTATGAGGTCAAGAATTGCTCCCTAGTTGGTTGTCTTTCCCAAGATCTCCAAAGCATCCTGGCTTATACTGATGCTGTGTCTTTTGGCCTTAGACTATTTAATTTGCTCCAGACTTTCTGAGTCAGATTAATTTTTCTAAAAATAAAAATTTTTCTATAAAAAAATATGCTTCCCATCCTTGTTTATGCAAATTGATCAAACAGTTTATTTTCTACTGTTTTTTGTCTCACACCATACACAATAGACATTAAGGAGTTAAAGGCAGAGTTCTCGCTTAATCCGTTTCTTTTCCTTAAAAAAATCTTTACTGTTTGGTTGTCTGTTCTTTAGGTTTCAGGAAAACTGTTCTTATCATTCCAGCATCCTCCTGGAAAACACCTAGTGGCTGTTCCATTGTAATTTGATAGTAACTTGCTCCTGCCTACATTAAAATATTGAACTGGCTAAAAACTTTGTTTAGTTTTTTCCATATGACAGCTCTTCTAGCAGTGCTTAGTTGTCTTTAGCATCATTGGAAACAATTTTGTTGGATTGTATTGTGACAGCCATCCTATCAACATTCACTTAAAAAAACTTATCAAAATTGTCAAATTTTTGTGCAGCCATTTTAATATTGAAGATGGAAGAAGATATACAACATTTTAGGTGTATTATGTTTTATTATTTTAAGAAAGGTAAAAATGCAACTGAAATGGAAAAAAAAGATTTGTGCAGCATACAGAAGAGGTGTCGTGACTGATCGAACGTGTCAAAAGTGGTTCAGGAAGTTTCTTGTTACTATTGACATTTTGGCCAAATAATTCTTTGCTGTGGGGCTGTCTGATGCATTGGAAAATATTTAGGAATACCCCTGGCCTCTATCCACTAGAAGCCAATAGTGAGAGATAGCTGGCATGCCCAAAATACCCCGGTCAATAAAGTTATTTGTGAAAATGAAAAATATATCTTTTATTTAATGGAAAAATCCAAATGAACTTTTTGGCCAACCCAATACTTATCATCCTTTAATCACTCAGTTGCTGATCTCTCTTTCCCTCTACTAAACAAAGTGTCCAAAACTTGTAAATATATTAAAGTGATGGCTATGTTTTCTTTCATTGTTTTTACTGAGTATTGTCAGGCCAAGCCAGGGATTATCTGATTCCTGCCAGTATGTGCCTTTGTTTATTTGCTATTTTACTATTGGTTTAGGTAACTTATAACTCTGTAACTGGTAGAGTTAAATTATGCTTATCCTAGAGCAATGTGGTTTTATTGTCCTGTAGGACATTAATTAGGCTCATATCTAAATTAGTGATCTTATTCAAGCATTCATTCTTTCAGATAATCTGAATAATTTTCTTCTTTCCAATTCGTTTTAAACCATACTTACAATCTTACAGGTTCTACTGTTAATTAATAAATTAAATATTTGACATGTGCTCACTTTATGTTCATATGAAAGTTACATATTTAACTTTTTGAAAATTATATTTGAATACTACTAATCTGTTAGAGTCTGTGCCTTTTAACCCTACACTTACAGTGTTTAGAATGTATCAGGTACTCAGAAATGTTTATCAAGTGAAGTGTACATTGAAGAAAAATAAACTGTCTTAGGATAAGAACTTGCTTAAATTCATATGGCTTCTGATAAAATAATGAAATTGGATTAGAAACTGCATTTTTAAATTCTAGTACAAGTACAGTTTTAATGGAACTTCATATATAGAACTAAATATTCAAATACTATGGTTACCACATGTTTGGAACAAAATATTCTGTTACCTGAAATAAAATTTACAAATGGTGAACTGCTTTAAACTTTATTATAATATTTAATCTCCTTTATGGATATCAAATTATGTATAACTATAATATAAAGTAAGTAGTTAACATAATATCACCCATTATGTACTTAGTGAACAGTTTTATTACCATAATACCCAGATATTAAAATTTCAATAAGAAAATGTAATAAATATGAGTTATTTTTAGAAAAAGGAGAACAGCAGATTAGAATAATGTCATACCTAAATTTTTTTATAAAGCATAATATTTATATACAGTTTCAAAGTTATACATTTGTAGGACAAGAGAGAACATTACACAATCTGGCATAAACTTACACTTTCTTTCAGAAGATAAATTCTAAAACTCTGACCAAAATTAATGCCCTCATTTTTATTGTGGGGAGAGAGAGGAGAAACCTAAGTGTCGTTAAGTCTCAGAAAAGTGACTTTTGGGTTGAGATAATTTAGAATTTCTTAAAATAAATACACATGCCATCATAATCAAAAGAATATTTTATTGACATGTTTGTCTTTTCCAAAATAAGATGCAAAGGAGCAGTCCTTTCTCTAAATATATGTCTGAACATAGAGTACAGAGTCGTGTGCTAGCTGATGATACAGTAGGCAATGACAGACTGCATGTATGACAGTGACCCCCCAAGGTCACACTGGAGCTGGAAAATTCCTCTCACCCAGTGATGCAGCCATTGCACCATCATGATGCAACACATTTTCTCACGTGTGTGTGTTGGTGCTGGTGTAAACTGACAGTCATATAAAAGCAGAGCCCATACTGTTATGTCTAACACATAATACTTAATAAATGACTGTGTCACTGGTTTGTGTCTTTTTACTCAAACTTTTCTGTGTTTATATTTGTTTAGATACACAAATACCATTGAATTATAATGTCTACAGTATTCAGTCCAGTAATATGATGTATAGGCTTATAGCCTAGGAGCGCAAGGCTATATATACCATCCAGCCTAGGTGTGTAATAGGCTGTACCACATAGATTTGGGTAAGTGCACTTTGTCATGTTCTCACAATGACAAAACCACCTAAGAATGCATTTCTGAGAACCTAGCCCTATCATTAAGTGATACATGACTATGCATAAATGTCATATCAAGAAATCTTTATGAAAATATCCTCTCATAAAAAAATTTTAGACTGCAAAAAATATATCTTTATGGTTTTTTGTCCTGATATCATCATTTGAGGAAGTGATCAATAATTTAAAAAACAATACATTTGAATTGCTGGCTCTTTATCGGAAGGATTTAATGTGATAGATCATATTCTTCTGATTCAACACTTGCCAGTTTCTTCTATCGGGTCTTTACTGTAGGTTCTTCACTGAGACGGAGGGTGTCACAATAAAGATAGCATTGCCTCTGCCTTCAGGAAACTTTCATTTTCATGAGAATAAAAAAAAAATATGTAAAGAAAAAAGAACCATGGAAAACAAAGAAATATAATATAAAATCCCCCAAAAGCGAGACAGTACTTTCTCAGGGGGGTAATTACTGTGAAAAAGGCAATATTTGAACTGATTCTGAAACAGTGGTGATCAATTAAACATTCATTCAACAAATTTTAGAAAGTTTATACTCCCTTCAAGTAAAATTTGACTTACTGTGCTAGTGATAGGCAGGTGAAGGACATCGCTCTTGCCTTCCAAAAGTCTACAGTCTAATGACGGAGACAGGAAGTAGCAAACTGAAGTGTACCAAGCGCTCTGACTGAGCTGCAGGCAGGAGTCTCTGGAGCACCAGGGGGCAGTCAGTCCATCTGTCTTGGGTTAGAGGGGTGACCAGGAAGGGGAAGGATTGAACAGAGATACAGAAGTTCATAAAGTGCAAATGGCTGAAAAATGTTGACATGAGAAAATGGTTGTGATATCATAAATGAAAAGAGAGAAAGAGGGAGAGAGGATGCATGAAACTGAACTTTATGTCAAGAATGTTCAATAAGTACATATTTACAGAGAACAGAAAGAAAACCATCATGGGAAATGAGCCAACATGTGAACAGTGGTGCTATGTGGGTGATAGGATTTATGGATGATTTTCATTTCCTTGCTTACATTTTTTATGTTCAAGTCTGTCTCAATACATCTTCAATGAAGAAAAATAATACAGATTATTTGTCAAAGTTCTTGCAGGTGTCTGGAGTGCCACTTTCCGTTACCCACGCTAGTACAGGCTAGATTATCAGACCTGTTGGAGAGTGTGAGGATGCTCAGACTGGCCTGCAGCACACCTCCACCTCCTGGGTCAGCAATTCTATGTCCGTCTCTGAGCGCTCAGATGCTCACTGTCTGCACTCTGTTTGGCTGCTAGACATCCACTGGAAGTCACATGTTTGGTTTCTGGTAGCTTTTTAGGGGAATCTTAACAAGGCTTAATGTTAAAAAATAATGAATGAATATAAATTCTTGCAAAAGGTTTCAGAGGCAATAGAGTTGGCAACTTAGCCTTCTGAAATTCAATAGCAAATCCAGAAATATATGAAAAAAAAGTCTCTGAACATCTAAACAGAAGATGTAGAAGCCTTACCCTTAAGTCCCTGGAACTAGTCTTTTTCACTTTTATATACTTTGAATTTAATCGGCTTGTGAGCCTAATACTACACATAAACTTAAGTCCCAGTTTTGCTATATAAAGGGATTAGTAAACCAAAACTAAATTTTAAGAAATATTTGGAAATATTTAATTCTTAAATATTAAGTATTAATTATTTGAAAAATTCCCTTAAGTGGAATGGGTCATTTCCTAGCAATGTCAGAAGAATAAAATTTTTGTATATCCAATAATAATATAAAGCAATAACATTCCTTTTAATAACTCTACTGTTTTCATTTGTCATATTTTTAATTTGCCACATTTTTAATTTGCTGTTTTCCTTTGGGACAGAAAAATAGTTTATAGAATGAAATAGACCTACAAGAGGTTTTTAAGTTGAAGTAATCTGAGATATGGTACCCTGGACAATTTTAAGCCTTTCTTTAAAATTTTCATCATAGAGATGTTGGGAGCTACTTCTGGCATTTCTACAACAATTCTGAGCAAGCGGCATTTATAGTTTTGTTCAAGAACGTTTGTAAAACTGCTCTGAAACCGAAACCAGACTGGCTTACATCTCAGGGTAGTAGAGTTAACGTCTCCCTCCTTGGAGACCTCTCACGATATTAAAGATAATGTCTCTTTCTAGACGGTAGGAGAGCAAGGTCAGCCAGCTACTTCTACTAAGATCAAAACCTCCTTACTCTCAAGCTTTTTCAGCTGTGATACATGTCTACAATTTGGAAGCTCCATCCTAGCCCTCGGCATTACCCCTTTGGGATCCGGAACCAAAGGGAACCAATGGGAACAGAAGTTTGGCTGCCAGCCATGCCATGAGTAATGATCCACAGCCATTTGGGCTTGTTTTCGCCTTACCAGTCAAGTACATGGATGTGTGGCAAGCAGACCAGTTTGTGCTCATTTAGAACCACTTGGCTGGTTGACAAATTAAAATTAGAGATTGTAAGAAAATATGGATTTGAGGGCATAATTAACACTGCATGCATGTAATATGTCTATATTTATTTTAACAAACTCCAGAGGTTTTCTATTTAAATGCATATCATCCTTAATTTGCCAAACACTTATTTTAGTATTATAATTTTCTGAAATATTTTTGGAATATCTCTTTTGGAATGATCCTCAACATCTGTTTCTGAAACATACATGTTTTAGTCATATTTTGTTTCTATTAAAAACAGTATCATTTACCTTGATTTTATATTTTATTAATCAGATTTGTCTTTCAGTGTTTTTAATTGTCTAATGTTTTCATAAGGAAACTTAAAAATTAAAAATGCATTTCCAACATTAAAGTAAATTTTAAACCAGTTTTTCTAATAATAATATATAATTTTTTTGAGAATTTTTATGAGTTTATTAAGCCAAACTGATGACAATTCCTGAGAGGCAAAATCTCAACAGACTGAAAAAATGCACCAAAAAGTGGCATTTTTACTGCTTATTTTATATGCTAGAATCAAGGAGGCACAAGGAGGGTTACATGGAATCCATTGGTGGTAGATTAAAGGGGTAGGAGAAAGCAAAGCCGGGAAATTTCTAGATTTGGATCAAAAGTAAAACAGATATTTCTTTTCCATTGGTGCGTACAGAATAGTTAACAGTAAACATTATGGCACATGGAAATGGTATGCGGGGGCACAAGACAACGATGAGGGGTTCTGTGGTCTCCCAGTTTGTGGGTGTTCCCTGAGGGGTCTGGAAAAAGGAATTACTTTGACATTTCAAAGGCATGTTATTTTAGATGCAAAAAGACAAGGGACAAACTCACTTAAAGTGATGATTGATCTTTGCCGAGGAGGCTACAGGCCTAGGGTGGGACGACTAGTATCCCATCACCCACTTTTAGTGAGGAATTTTTGCGTCCAGACCAGACCTGAAAGTGGTTACTCTCAGTCTCTGAGTTTGTAGAACCTGCCATGAAGGCCTCCTCTAAGCTTGCAGGGTTAGCATGTGCTCCTTTTTGTCCACACTTCCCTCATCCAGAGAGGGGACGTGCCTACCCTCTCTTCAGTCTATCAGGCTCTCAAAGAACGAGCTGATACACTGTCGTTCTCAGGCTTGAAAAATTGTTCTTCCTGGGAGAACAAACTATAGTAATTACACTCTTGGGTGAATGCTACTCTACAGTTTGTAGCACTCTTCTATGTTTCCCAGAATGTTCCCACGTGCCAGTGGGGCATGGTGGGAGATGACTGATCCATATGTATTTAGCTGAAGGAGGAGGAGGGAGAGGAAGTGAAAGAAAAAGGGGAGCCCCTAAAACAATCCAATTCCTTAGATGATTTATGGAAATTTCATGTAACTTTGGGATAATTTTCCTGTTTTCTGTTCATGTTGATTCACTAATTTAATTTAGCAAACATTTTTTTCAAAACTAAGCATTCTCAACCAAGTTTATCACCTTTAAATGAGACATTACAGTAAAGACAAGCAGAAAAACAAACCAAAAATATTGTCATGATTTTCTTTTATCTCAATCTCTTCACTCAAATTTAATATAGTAAACCTGTGGAAGTAGGAGTGAAGAGAACCTATTGGGGAAAAAGAAATTGAGTCACTAACCTTCTTTCAGAAGGATACCAGACCAGTCCTGGCAAAATGCAGGGACATGAAGTACCCTCATGACAAGCAAGAACAGCCAAGAATGTTAACCCACACTCTGGTTCATAACCTGTCCCTATCATCTGCCCTCTTAAATTTCTTATGGTCCTCATCCTGTTTTATGAAGTTCCTCTAGATCTGTATTCAAATAATTACCTGTATATATTTATATATTTGAATATATGTGGATTCATATATCCATAGATAGATTGATGATAGGTAGATAGAAATAGAGATAGAGATACTTTAAAAAAAATTTCCAAGGTAATATGTGCTGATAATGAATGACACAATGGAGCCAGGCTCCAAACCCCAAGATTCCTGAGCCAAGGATCATCAGTCTACTTTCAGTTGTCTGCTGTACATTTCTTTATTCTGTAATGGTAATTCTTATATTAATTTATAGTAAGACATTGAAATAAAACAATACTGAATTGGAAACCAAGAAATTATTGACACTAGATATATTCTGGCTACATATACAAATATAAAACTATTTAAAAATTCTAACCCTTTGAGTTATTCATAATACTTATGTTAGGAGTAAAAGTTAGAATCAAGGGAAATAGAGAACACTAAGCAATGTTTTAATGCATGCATATTCTTTTATTAAATTTCTACCCAAGAGGTTTTACAGGATCATAAAACTTTCTTTCAAATTAGAAAGCTGTTCAGGAGTTATTTTTTGAAAAAGAACTTACATTATGAAAGATTTATAAAATTATGATAAATATTAATGTCCTATTTGAGGGATTACTATTACATTTAGAACATTAGGTAAGAATTATTTTTCTCATAAAGAATTTAGGATAATTTAGACTTGAGTTATAACAATGATATTTAGCTATAAAATACTCTTGAATATTCTTATAGTATTTTTATCTCCCTGTCAATGTCTTGAATAATATTCTCTGATAACATTCACTCACAAATCCAAGATAAATAAAGAAATAATAAGTGTCAATAAAAGATCAATATTTGATGAATATATATTGAACCTAAACTCATACTTCAAAGTTTATGATGAATATTTACTTTATAAACAAAGGTCAAAAGAAAATTATGTTTTGAATATGAGCAAGATAAATCACAAAGAAGGTGGCAAAATTTGAATGCCCATTAATTCAACCACAGTGTCAAAGAATATTTAAGTTCAGGCATAAGTTTAAATAAATTAAAAAAAAAGTTTCCAAGAGTCAAAGCACAAATGTGTATCACAAGACTTTTGATAAAAGCATTTTATGCTTAAGCTTACCTTAATACTAGAGTTTATTTTTGTGTGGCTTCAAAAATAAAAATCTTTTCCAAAGTGATTCACTTAGTTCCTATCTCCATTAAAATCTTATCACAATATTACTTTGTATCATTTTCATTTACTGTCTGAACTGCTAACTTCTGGAAATCCTCTGAATAGCTACTTACCAGTACAGTCCACTTCCTTGTAACAGATATTATCTTTCAACTTCACTATTATTTACTGGGACTCATCTTAACATAAAGGAAATGATCACCAACAGCTCTTGGGCTTCTGTGTATCTTTTTCTATTTACTATAACCCAAGCTCTCTGAGCCTCAGGGATACATGTATCCAACCAGGCTAATCCCAGTCAAGAAGAGTTGAGTTTACAACTATATTGAGGTAATATTTGTAAACAGGCTTTGTAAAACATAGCACGTCTTGCACAAGTGAGGCATTATAACTAATCTAATTTCAGCAAACTATCCATTCCATGTATGGGCAACTTGAATTAAAAGCAAAAGATATTAAATATTATCCCAGACTTTACTTTTGCCTCTATTCCTTGGGTGGGCATTTTTTTCAGCAGTGCCTAAGATGCAGAAAGTATATTTAAAATACAGAGAAAGATACAGAAAGTATGTTTAAACACAGAGCATTACATTAAGATCAAATGAGTAGGTGTCAAAGGAGTTCTGAGAGCAGCAGTATTTCAAGCAGGAAATTGGAAATCTGGGTGAAACTTCCTTCTGGTCCTATTACCTTATCTAAAGTTGAACAACAAAATTAATTTGTTATAGGAAAAGTGGGTTAAGAGAAGAGGCGCACGATTTGGTCTGTGTGAAAATCTACCAAAAAGGGTGGGGCAGGGAGATGTAAGGCACAACAGACAGTGTTCTTGCCGACTGTTCTGGGAAGAGCCCTGAGTAGAAATTTTCCTATTACCAACCTTTGTGATGGGCAAACCTTTTAAGAAGAAATTATGTGTCCAGATGCCTTAGCGGGATAAAATTATCTGTGAAAGTGTCAAAATAAAACCCTAGTTTGGATGCTATATTCAGTAAGTAAAAATCAATGTGAAACTAAACTTTATTTCTCATTCAAAGATGATGATGCTTCCCTTAGCAGTTATATTTCTTCTCATAAACAATGTATATCACAGACACACATACACCACCTCGCAAAAGTTTTATTACAATGAGTCAACCTCCAACTGTAACCACTTGGTAGTACTTAAGTTAGAAGTCTACAGAAGCTGAGGCTAGTCATGGACTTAGTAAAAAACAAGGTTTCCCTGAGACACATATTAAATTATATAATGTACAGATTATGCAGAGGGAATGTAGTATATACTAATATGGGGCATAGTCATCATTTTTACTTCACTTTTAAGTAAAGATCTTTCTAAAAACTTACTTTATGCTCCAGACTTTGATCTCCTAGAGTATTTTAATATGACTACATTTGAGACATTAGTTTAAATTGAGAAATATTTATTTCATATCTAAGTGGATTTGCACTGACTACATGCTGGAAATACAACAGTGAATAAAACACTGAAATAATAACTCCATTCTGCCCAGAAATTGATACTCAGTTATTGAGGTATCACTCTGTGCAAAGTACCAAACTTGTCATTTTACAACTCACAGGAAGACACCAGGAAATTTTGAACGATTCTAAATATGTTTATAAGCTAGATATTCAGCAAAAATCTAAATAGCACAATAATAATGAACTAATATGTTACTATTGGGAAAAATTGGTTACTGATCTTTTAAATGGTATTTTTTTTAAGGGATGTTAAATATAACCACTGAACTTAGTCCCCGATTGGAGCTATCTCACACATCACAAAATCAATACAAAAACCAATTGTTCTACACGCTTCCAGTATCTCATTTATTTTCAAATGAAAATAATTTCACTTTTTCTCTTAGTTTAATTGACACTCCTTTGAAAGTAAACATATTTTGTGTGATTGCTTTAAGAATTTTCTAGTTGTTCCCTCAGTTTCCTTATGATGTGTCTAGGTGTAGAATTTCTTTATTATCTGGCTCTTGATTTTCTTTTTTGGCTGTTTGAATTTGTGAAGTCTATCATCAGTTCCAAAATATACTCAGCAACTATCATTTTATTTATTTGTTTTTATTTTTATTGAATTTATTGGGGTGACACTGGTTCATGAAATTATATAGGCTTCAAGTGTACAATCCTCTAACATATCATCTGTATGTTGTGTTCTGTGTTCACCATCCATAGTCAAGCTCCTTCCATCATTTTAAATATTAACTCATTCTATTATCTTTTCTCTTCTTCTGGGGTCCTGATTAAACTTATACATTCTTACTATATTCTCTATGTCAATTTTCTGCCTTCCTTTATTTTCTTTTTGTCTCTCTCTACTACACTTTGAATATTTTCTTCTGACATAAATTCTACTTTCTTAATTTTCTCTTTAGCTCTATTTAACCTGCTAATAAACTGATATGTTACATTTTTAATTTTTAGTTATTGTCATTCATTTTTACTCCTATAAGTTTTTTGGTTCATTTTGTGTTGCTTTGATTACTATTTCCAGCAGGTATCTTCAAGCCTGTTTGTGGCCTCTTTACGTGTACTTGACATGACTGTTTTATGGTTTGAATCTAATAATTTCAATATCTTAAGCATTTGAAGAATTGTTTCTACTGCTTCTGTTCTTATCATTGTTTTTGCTGTTTCTCACTCCTGAGGTCTACTTACATTTTGTGCCTGGTTATCTTTGGATATTTATGTCTGTATTTTGTATTTTTTTACTTAAAAAACTATTTTAAAAAGTAATTAACTACAAGGTGATAATGAGACATTTCTCTTACTTGTTTCTGCCATGTATAGGACTACCTTAAACTAAGGACCAATTTTTTTAAACATTCTGGGAGACTTCAATATTCTGTAGTTTTTTTGTTATCTGTTCCACATGGTTCAATCCCAATCTTTAGGTACCATGTTTTTAAGAAAGACATTCTCTTTTTAGTTCTGCACTGTCCATATAGTTGTACTGAGGTCCTTCAGTTAACGAACAGTGATTGGGATTCTACTGCCAGCCACCCCATAGGCAAATTCTGGAGGCAGAGGTTTGGTGAAAAAGGAAAGGGATCATTTATTTAAAGTCTACATAACTTTGGAAGAATGGCAGGCTTCTGCCACAGAGCCCATTCCCTCTAAAACACACAAAGGAAAATAACCCTGACACCCTCTGCCAGATTAGCTCAAAGCTGCACCTGGAATTCCCTTTCCCATTTAAAATACTTTCCTTTGGAAAACGCAGGAGGCTGTAGCATGACCATCCAGGAGGTTTTAGCTGGTTCCCAGTCACAGTCCAGCTTCAGGCATCTTTAGGAGTCTGTGCACATGCCAGTGTTCCATTTGCTGCGTGCTGCCCTTCCCTCCACTCCTGCCCACAGGACAAGTGCCAGTGCCCCATCCTTCTCGCCATCTGGTCTCCCTGCCTCCAGCTGAACAGGACCACACAGCACCAGTTGTCCATGCCACTGCCACTTCTGTGTTGGGAGGGGCCTGGGAACTTTGCCAGACCACACACTCTCCAGGGCCCACTGGCCCAGGGATGCTTGGTCCCCTCACGAACCAGGCAAGAGAGGCAAACCAGACTGGCTGAGACTCTGCCCACCCTCCATTTAAATCTCCAGCTCCAAAATCCTATGCACTCCAGTAGTGCCCAACTTTTCAGCCAATCAAGGCTAGACTGGCCAGTCAGACCCTCCCCTTGCTTTTAGGGGTAAGAGGGTTTCTAGCCCCATTCATCTTGCACAGGCCAAGGGCGTCATATGTCTGGTTTGCTTACTCTTTACCAGAAGGTACGGAGAAGTATTGTGTGCTAGCTACTTCAGTCCTGCTGCACTGGGCACTTCCTGACCCCTCCCTTCTCCAGGGCCCAGGCAGACTCTACTGCCACCTTGGGGGTCCCTCCCTGCTCCCCAGCGATGTCAACAGATCCCCCTGTTTCATTTGCAGTTTACTTTGACATGTATTTAAGTGACCTGCTTAATATGTTATAATGCTTACTTTATATTACCAAACCATACAAAGCAGATAAATTTTAAAAGCTAAAGATAAATTTATTTTCTTCTAATTTAAATAGCATTCAGTTTCATTAAAAAGAGAAAAAGTTCTAACATAATACTTTAAAAATTAAACAATGGATAAACTATTATCTTAAATTCTACTCTCACACATCCTGACAAATTTTAAAAATATATTCATTAAATTTAAATAGCCATCTGTCTTTATTTTTATTTAAAAAATAGAAGTTGATGAGCATGTCACAAAAGATTTGGAATTGAAAACATTTCCTTTTGTTCTGAGAGAAATACCTGCTAGGATTATGCTATGATTCTAGTTTCAATTAAAAGTAAAAAATCAGAGAGAAAAATAAGTACTAATGCTAAAATATATTTTTCTTTGAAACATTTTATATCTTTGACACAATTTAACATCCAGTGAGCAGTAACAAGGTGTTTTATTTAGCTTTTAAATTTAAGAGATGATTTCTGGTGGGGGGGGAGATACTTTTGGAAGGATAAGAAGCTGACTTGTAATACTGTCTGATCTATGATGACTCACCCAAAATTATTGTTAAATAGATTAAATTATTTTCTATGTAGGTTCTTAATCCCATTGTATTTCTGTAAGGAAGGTAAAAACTTCAAGATGAAATCTGACCACCTGTAAGGAAAGCAAGTGACTAAATACACCCTCTTCACAGTCTGGTCTGTAATGTGAGTGCAGAAGGGCCTCCCGGCCTTGCTGTCTGAGGTGTGGGCCAGGGTCAGTGGGGCTCGGCAGGAACGCCAGCTCAGGCTCCACTCTAGGTCTGCTGGTTCAGAGTCTGCATCTTCCCAAGGATCATCAGTGGAAAAATATCCAACATAAAGCTGTAGCACTGTTCAAGAAAATTTGAAATTATCCAGTAAAACTTTTAACATAGAGATTATATTAATACATATTATTTTAGTTAAACTGCATAAAACATTTCAATTAGCTAAATTCTAAAGACTTTTATGACATGTTACAAAAGTACAAACATATAAGATCTATAAATGCATATGAAATGTATATCAAAGAAATTGCAACTGGTGGGTCTTTTCACTTCATAAAGTAAAAATAAATGGGAGATGTTTGCAAGGCAGGCATTTGAGCAAAAGCAAAGAAAGGGAAGAAAAATAAAAACAATTAATATAGTCTTACCTTGGAAAGTATGTTGTACTTTTAAAAAGTTGTAGAGGATCTATGGATCTACTAATCCTGCTCCCTTGGATTTTTCATAATGAAAAGATCAAAAGGCAGAAACATGTCATATGCATGAAAATAGACACAATAGAATGTTCCTTTTACGATATCAAACAATTGGACAGTGTTGTCCTAGTCTTTCACACTCACTCACCACTCACTCACTGAGTCACCCAGAGCAACTTTCAGTCCCGCAAGCCCCATTCAAGGTAAGTGCCCTGTACAGGTGTACCATTTGTTATTTTTTATACTGTATTTTTACTATATATTTTTCTATTTTTGATATGCATATACCATTGTGTTACAATTACCTGCAGTATTTTTAGTACAGTACTGGTGTTACAGAACAGCTATTGGGGTCCTGTTGTCCACCGCCACCTTCTAGGCAAAATTCCAGAGGAAAAGATTTAGTGATTAAAAAAAAGGAATCTTTATTCAAAAGCTTCACAGTTTTGGAATAACAGCTTTCTACATGCATTAGTCACTTCAGCCTATAGGTTAAGGCTAAACTCTAACACCTGAGCCCTCCTAGCATTCCCCTGTTAGATTTGTCTTTTTTCTATAGGATTAAACTAAAGCAACCTGAGATACAAAAGCTGCACAATTTTGGAAGCATGTCAGGCTTCTCCCTCAGAGGCCGTCCCCTGTAGAACACCCAAGAAGAATGACCCTGCCACACTCTGCCAGGCCAGCTGGATCCTAGGCTGTGCCTGGAACCCCTTCCCATCTAAAATACTGTCATTTGGGAAATGCAGGCAGCTGTGGATCATCCAGGCATCCTCGAGGAAGGGAGAGCCAGCAAGTAAGCCCAAGAGCCCTTTTTTTATTTCAAATCTTCTAGTCCATAATGTCATTCGCTCTGGAGGCATTCAACTTCTCAGTCAGTCCTGTCTTACACTGTTTACCATTGCATCTTCCTCCGGCCCCTGAACACTTCTCCCCAGTGGTCTGATCAGATCTCTCTGTATCAATAGGCTGTACCATCTAGCCTGGGTGTACAGTAGGCTATACCCTCTAAGTGTCACCTAATGATGCATTTCTTAGCAATGGAGGACTGTACTGTCCTATAATTGTATGGACACCATGCACCTCTACCGTGTCACCAATTACCATTTATTTTTTATGGTGGGGATTATTAAGATCTAGTTTCTTAGGCAGTTTGATGATTATAACACAGTATTATGTAATTCTATCCAGTGGCAGTTTATCTTTCTTTTCTCTTCTCTCCCATTTTGTCTCTGCAGGGTGTGTCTCTGCCCTGAGAGCTCAGCCCCTGGGTCTCTCCATTAGATGCCAGAAACTCCTCAGGCTCCTGTCAGCGCAACACCCCACCCTCAGTCCCTCCTCAGCTCAACTGTTCCTTTAAATAAGACTTCTGCATGTTTTCAGTCAGATTCTTGAGCAGATCTACTTTCATTAAACCCCTTATCTCACTTGTCAAATTAAAAAAAAAAATCTGGAGTGTTCAGAGAGACTTTATTTGAATGGATTATTGCAAGACGTGGAGGTGGAAAGGGGTGGGAGGGGCTATTGCACTGAGAGCTGTGACCAGGAGATCCGCAAGCTTCTCAAGAGCTGCGCAAAGAGAAGGTTTCTTTTCTAGTGAGGAAGAAACAAGGTTATAAAGGAGCAGGTGGGGAAGCAGAGTGAAAGGGAAGCTTGATTGGATAGTAGATCAAAGAATGTTTTACCCTGAGGCACGTGGATACTCGAGAGGCTGTGTGTCTGCGCTGGCTGAGGGTGGGTCAAAGTTCAGGTGCCTGGAAGGTGAGACGCTTAAAGTTTAAGAATCATTTTTCTTTCTCTCATTCACCAGCTGGGGGCAAGCAGGTCATCTAATTATTATGAAGCAAAGATGGGAATTTGAAGGGTCTGTGTCTTACTTAAATCATATGGGGAAGCACATTCTTGCAGTAAGCTACCTCCTAGACACAAAGGGGATTTCTTAAACCAGCATTATTCTGTGGTTTCACAGGGCTTGGGTAAAGTTCAACACTGTTACACGTTATAAGGATAGATTCATTATGTAACTATCTGGCTGAGGTGTGTGGACAAAAAGGGGCCACTGCTAAATCTGACAAGCTCAGGAGAAGCCTGCATGGCAGCCTTACAAACTCAAACCCCGAAGGATGGCCTGAAATTAAAACTTTCTAATTAAAAGCAGGTCAAGGCCGGAGGTCATATCCCAGGCTAGAATCTCCCCTCACACAGGTCAGTCTTTACCTTAATTAAGCCTGTCTGTTTTCTTTCTGCATTTGGAATAGCTTGCTTGTTAAGCATGCCTTTGCAATAACAAAGCAATTTCCTTTGTTCCAGACCCCTCAAAGCACAGGCACCCGCCCAGAGCAGAGACCACACAAATCCCTTATTGTTACTGTTATCATTTTAATTGTTGACTGTTAATTATCCTGTACCCACTTATGTAAAAGAAGTATATGTCTATCATTTTACCTTTTATCCAGTCCCAGAAGCCCCCCGCCTCTGCTTTGCTTTCTTCTGCCTCCCTCATTTATTATCAATGGATTTCATGTAACCCTCTTACACTTCATTTGTGATTATAGTGTATAAAATAAGGTGCAAAACTGCCATTTTCCAGAGCATTTTCTCAATCCATTGAGATTTTGCTCCCTGGCAATTATGTCAATTTGGTTCAAATAAACTCACAGAAATTCTCACAGGTTTGGATGTTTCTTACACTGACAGGTATATATCGCCGATTAAATTTTGTTGCAGGAAAACACGGGCCAAGCAGGGCATTCTGTGTGCTAACGAGCAGTCACAGTACACAAAGGAAACAGTTGATTCAGATGAGTTGATGGAATCTTCACGTCTCAGTTTCCTTTCCCAAATAAAAGAACTGGATTAGATAGCTATCTTCCTGCTGTGAAATAAAACAGTGTTTACACAAACACTAGTATAGAAATGGAACTGATGTAATATACCTTTTAGCTGTGGAGGGCAAGATGACATTTCATTGGGTAATTTATCTTGTGCATTTGAAGTTTTGTTGAAGTATGATGAATAATAGCAAAAAATAGAAGTTTTAATTTTTGAAAATTATAACATTTTGGTTTAATTTTCATTCTCCTCCATTGTCCTGAGAAACAGAATTACCATTATCATCAAATTTATGATTATACCCCCACAATGTCTGATGACTCTCGTAACACTCGTTCTTCATTTAGAATCTAACCTCACATCAATCCTTCATTTAAGAAATCTGTCTGGTGTGGCTCAGTAGATTGAGTGCCTGCCTGTGAGTCAAAAGGTCGCACGTTTAATTCCCATTCAGGGCACATGCCTAGGTTGCAGGCCAGGTGCCTAGTAGGGGGTGTGTGAGAGTCAAACCACACATTGATGCTTCTCTCCCTCTTTTTCTCCCTCCCTTTCCCTCTCTAAAATAAATAAAAATCTTTAAAAAAAGAAGTAAAGAAGTAATCAACCAAACCAAAGACATACCCTCTTTCTGATACCTGGCTCTAGCAATGCCAGACCTTAAACCATAAGCAATTGAAAAAAAATGCTCTCACTTCCGCTTAATGAACTGCCATTTTGGAATTGTCAGTGTGATGTTGCTCTTCCTTGAGACAGTAAGTCATTAAAGCTCAGTTTGGTTGCATAATAACAGATTACTTTAATCAAGAGGGCTTTTCTACACTTTATTTTGATAAATTTGGAAGAAGCTTTATCTCCTTTAAGAAAATAAAGCATGTTAAGAAATGCATCATATAAGTAACCTCTCCTTCTAACACATACATCTTTTGGGGGTAGGGCCAGAGGGGAATTCTGTTTTACTAAACCAGGGTCAATGTTATAAAAAATGGGAATCTAAATCTTATGTTAACCAACTGAGGGTTTCAGCAAGAAAACAATTCTCCAAGTCCAAGATATGTTTGTATTAATAGGTACTTGAGAGAAAAATTAATGGTAACTTGGGAGTTCAAAAAACTAGGGTAAATACCTCTAGTTTTCTCACCATTAATATCATGCCTCCTAATTCCCAGCAGAAGAAACTTAACTCAGTAGAATTTAGAAGAACTTTAAAACATAGGAGGGAAGCCAGAGCTCGGTAGTTTTAGTGAGGACATGCAGTGGCACTTAGGAAATAGATGTGATTTGAGATAGAATCTGTGAGGACAAAGTGTGTCTTTCAGGAAGGTGGGGATCTCCCACTGTAGGACCTTCGAAAGCTTAGGGCAGAGCTTCTCAGTTTAATGTGTACATAAATCCAGAAATCTTGTTCAAATGAAGATTCTTATCCACAGATCTTGAGTACAGCCTGAGATTTTGCATTTCCAACAAGCTTCCAAGTGATGCTCATATGGTTAGTCCTCGGTCCATAGTTTGAGTAGAAAAGTCCCATGAACTTCTCCAAGGCACATCCAGGAGATAATAATGTTCAGCAGCAATAAGGAAGTGGTCTCAAATGGTATATCCCCTGATTATCAACCAAATGACTAGGCTCCCTCTGGATTCTAAAAGGAAGCCTTTTGTAAGGATCTTTGCAAGTTTTCTTCAGTCTGACCGAGGTTTTTTGTTTTTTTTTGTACTAGCATGAATCAAGCAGGCATGTATAAGGGGCCCTTTCATATGAATATTAAAGTTTAAATTTCTTCTTTATCCTTTAACATTAGAAGTGCTTTCTAGATAAACATATGATCCTGGTTACACGTTTAAATTTGGTCAGAAAAAATATTGCCTGTGTATTAAGTGGGGACTTTGTCAAGTCTTGCAGTTTAGCCTTGTCAATCTTCCTTTCTGGGGCCTGCCTGCTCGTCCCCATGGAGGCTGGAGGCGAAGCTGTGACTCAGTACTTAAGCCAGAGTGACGAAGCGGAGAGACACGGCTTGTTTCCCTGAAGTAGAATGCAAATTCATTCCCAAAGGAAACCATGACTTCCAATCCTAAAGTGCCTTGTGAATTCATAAACCATCTCTAGCATGTCAATATTTGGACTGATTTAGGAATCATTTCTTATGATAACAAATCTACTTGTCAGGAACATATTAATTTTTCCATGGAAATTTTAATGTCTTAAGTTTATTTTTTATTTTTATAATACATTTCATATATATTTTATAAAAAGCTATTTATAAACAGTGCATCCATTGAATTGTAGGCTAATTTTCAATGGATATCATTTAGAGAGCACAGTGAATATCAAGAGCAAAGCACAACAAACAAAAATACAAAAAATAAACAAAAAAGGTACAGAGAATAAGTAGCATAGATGGTAGGTAGAAAATAGACAGGGGGAGGGCAAGAATAGTATGGAAATGTAGAAGCTAAAGAACTTATGACACATGGACATGAACTAAAGGGGGGGGAATGTGGTGGGAGGGTGTGTGCAGGGGGAGGGGAAGTGAAGGGGGGAAATGGGACAACTGTAACAGCATAATCAATAAAATATATTTAAAAAATCACCCACTGGAAAAAAAAATACACATGGCAGCTCAGCTCTCCCTAAACCCAAAGTTAAAACATACATTTTCCTGAACAAAACAAGAATAATCTTTTTAATTAAACTTCCATCTCCCTACACTGGAGCAGAGAGCCCACTTTATATTCAGTTGATTCACAAATAATAACCATTTTCCCTAAATTTGCATTCCATCCTCAGTGCTCCTATAGGACTCTCATGCTGGCCAGTATTTAGTTTACCTGATAGGAATATTTACTAGAATCATGGTAAAAAACTAACTCATCTTTTAAAATAATTTTTGTATCACTATTATGTGTTTGCCAGTTAATGATTCTGAAGGAGAATGTATACTGAGACACTGTTACTAAAAAAAAGTTGATCTTATGATTTTAAATCATTCTCTATATAAAGTTGAGTATCTTGATCTTATGATTTTAAACCATTCTCTACAGAGTTATGTAGCTTAATTTTTTGCTTATAGTTATAATGCAACTTTTTTATTATTACCTACACTTGAAAAATATACCTGATAATGCTTGTATAATGTGTCATGATATAGATGTTTTACATTTAGATTGGACATTTATGATTTTTTTGTAATTTTTCAGTAGTCTTAGTAATAAATTTTATCTGCTTGGTTCCTTCAAAGAGATATTTATGTGTTTTGTTTTTCTTACCTCTTCTATATTAGTTATGACCTTAAAAATATTATTTCACTTTTTTAGGGATCTTACAAAACACTAAAATTTCCTTTTTGACATTTTGTTTTAGAGTTATTAGTTGTATCTTTTAGAGCAGCCTAGAGATTCCCTTCTTATGCTGCCTATGTATTTTAAAAAAGAGAAAAGGTAACTTTATTACTGTGCCCTTTTCTTCGTTTCAAGGACAGACTACATCTGATGTATTTCAAAAGATATGTGGAACTTTCCATTTTTATTCCAACTACCCTTCTTAACAATGCTTAATGCTGTCACATACGGTGAGACCCGACAACACTCTACTCTAAGGATGCAAATGCAACGGCTGCTTCAAAAGGGTCTAGTTCCGGGAACGTGCAGAATGGGAGTGAGGACTGTTTTTGTCACACCTCTGAGGGGACTTTAAATGCAGCAGTGCCTGGAGGAACGACATCTGTGGTTTTTCTGAGTTTACCTCAAAGACATTTTCTGTTTTATCCTTTCTTTATTTTCCAGGCAGCCCTCAAGCAACAAATTTACATGAGAAAACCACAGTGTACTGACTTTTAATTAAAATTTCACACCCCAAATGTACAGGGATTTAATTTAAATATTTAATTGAAATGCAATTTTCAAAATAAAGTAAGAAAGGAGGGATAGGAGACTAAGTTATTGCATGACTAAGAGACTCTATAATTTAACCCTGATAAGGACACTGATGGGTCACTCACTGTCCAGGGTCTTTCCTCACCCATGGATCACTAAATTTTTCTTGATAATGAGTAACACAACCTATGTATTTTTCAGATGTTACTGGACTAAAGGGCTCCTTTGCCTGTGTGCCTCAAAGCCTAGTAAGACGGGCACAGGAGTAGGAATTTGGTTTTAGGAAGTGTCCCATGCCAAGAGACACAGGTAATCTAGTGCTTGAAGACCTGGCTCCCCAATGGCTTCCAGGAAATGGGTTCTAGAGGGGAAATCATTCGTTATGATGACTAAGGGACTTAGGGCCATGGTCTCTGTTGATCAGTTCATGCCAGGGTGGGGCTAGTTGATCCTTGCATCAAGTCCTGATGTCACTCTTGGCGTGTGTCACTTCCTCTGGTTTCCCTGCTTTTCTAGGCATGCGACTGAAACACAACTAAAGCCCAGATGTTATGTTTAATTTGACTGAAACTGTCTCTCTGATCGGTACACCTGAGGCTTTGTTCCTAGGATTATTTGATGCTGATCAGAACCTCACTCTCCTGAGAGCTTAATGGTGAAGGGGGGTCATGCAAGGGAGAACGCAGCAGGTGAGTCAGGGTGCTCGATGAGGCCAGTTGTAATCAAAAGGAGAAAAAGGAGAAAAGGTCATAGTTAAGAAATGAAGTTTTTGCCCAGTTACACAGTTACTAAAACTTGTCAGCCAACACCAATATCACCATCCCCTCATTCTCCTGCATTTTCTATTGTGATGATGAAAGACACTAACATCTACCTAAGTTGCCAAAGCAACTACTTCCTCTCCTGAACAACCCAGTGCCCTTTATGAAGATGCCTCAGCACAAAGCTCTGCTTTCACAGGGACAACCTTACTGGCTGTGTTTGCCTTTTTCTACAGTTGGAACAAGTTACTTGGAAAAACACAAAAAGAAGGAAGTGAAGCCAAATCAATTCCTGAACACAGTAGAAGAGATCAATGAACTCTTGCTGTAGAGGGGGTGACAGGATTACTTGAAAGCTGGGGTTGCGTTGAATTCAGAATGGCGTTCCCTTATCCTGTGAGGTGTGGCTGTAGCTAGTCTTCTTTCCTTCCTGGAAGTCAGACGTGTGGTTTTTTCTAGGTCCCAATGAGACTGCAAAATGCAGTTCCTATTTTTAAAATATTTTCAAATTACTTGAAGAAACCTGAGCAAGGCTTTTCTGTTAAAAACCAAAGCAAAAATGCTTCTACACTATAAATATCAAAGGGGTATTGTTCAGGCAGTATATGAAATAGACACTAATGATTAAAAGTATAGACTTTGAATTGAGTCCTTTGAATTGGTAGGTGTCTCTGACACCTACCAGCTGTGTGACTTTAGGCAAATTAATGAACCTTTCTGAACTTCAGTCTACTTATGTATAAACTGATGATGATAGGGCTTACCTCATAAGAATTTTCTGTTTACGTAATTGGACTTTTTCTATAATGGATATTTTGTGTTTTTTATTTTGATTTATATGAATATTACAATGTATTATGAGTAGTAAATTTTATATGCATTATGAGGGGATTCAGAGCCAGCTTCCCCATGATGTGTCATTTTGGCATGTAGAATATTTTGATCATACATGTAGGGATCTCTGGCTCCTGTATGTGAGGTCCCCATACATACATATGTATTTAAACCTGGTAGTTGCTCTCATTCATCTGTCTCATGTCACTTTAATTATTAGAGCAGCCAAAAGAACCTAGAAGAGTAGAGCAAAATGTCTTCCTCCCCAAGGGTTTAGGTTGGCCAAAAAGTTCATTCGTATTTTTTCCACAGGCTGGCTCTAGTGGTGCTTAATTGTCTTGAACTTCATTTGAAACAGTTTTGTTAGATTGTATTGTGACAGCTGTCATATCCAAATGCATTAAAAAAATCAAAATTGGTGAATTTTGTGTAGCTATTTTAATATTGAAGATAAGAGAAAATACGCAACATTTTCAGCCTATTACAAAAAAAAAAAAAACAGTGGACTTATTGGCCAACCAATAGTTGGGAAAATTTATCATGCACAAGCTTCTTCTCCTTTTACTCTGACCCTTGTCTACAAATAAGAATTATTCTGATTATTCAACATGTGATTATGATGTGTATTCAATAAATTTTTGTTTTCTACTGTAATGACCTTAAATGGAGGGAGATTATTTCCAGTCAGTTCTTAATTTCTATTATTTATTTTTTAAAATGTAGATTCCAAAATAAGTAGGTGCTTGCAGGAGGATCATACCCAAAGCAATTCTCAATATGAGAAAAAGATCTTTTGTGTCATTTTCCCAAAGATTATTGATATATTTTTGTTCTATATTAGAATAATAATATAGTAACACTTTATTTTGTGTAATATGGGCTAAAGTTCATTGCCCACTTTCATCTAAAAGATGAACTATAATTCATTTTTAAGCATGTTATTAATGAGCTTGGAACTGTTCACTAAAAATAAATCTTATGTTCTATTTACCAGTGTGCTGAAGCCAGCTTATATGACTGTGGCAAAGACTAGTATAGTGAAGTTTTAGGAATTTGTAAGTCAGTTGACATCAGATTTGTGACTTGAAATTAGAAGTGATGAAAGTACTTACACTAAGGATATCAACAAATGCCACACAAATCAGGGTTCTTCCCCCCCCCCCTCAGTGAGCCGGCTCACTGGCTTTCAAGCACTTACCAGCACACCACTGATGTCATTCTTCCTTCATCCCATGCTATTCACATTTTGAAACAAAGTATCTCTTTGAAACCCCAAATCATTCCACTCAAAATTTGGCTATGGTAGTCATTCCATAGCAAATATAAATAGATTTATGAGAAAGTCTGGCATTTTTTGTTCTTTATAGAAAACAAGAAGATAAATCCTGTCTGTCCAGAATGTGGGCAGAGTAAAGAATGTTGCCCTTGTCTTCCATATCCCATCTGTCATCATAGGTAACATTTCCACTAAATCTTTTGAGAAATCTGAATAGAATATTTATAAGGTCATATAACAGCTCTTACTCAGCAGCTTTAGTTTCAGAAAAAGTAGATTTTCATCCAAGAAAAGAAACAGGAATGATCTCTAAAGGAAGATGGGTAGAAATCACAGAAAACTTTTAAAATCTTGAAAAATAGGCAATTCAGAAATTGTTAGCTTCTAATCTCATTCAGACCACCTTTGAGAGTGTTTTAGGTCATCATATTCTGGTAGGTAGCATGTGGGTGTTCGTATAAAAATCTAGATGAATTTTTCATTATTTTGTGTTTGATAGGGAAATTTCTCAATTAAAAGTAAACATAATGCGTAGAAATAAATGTGATTTATAACTTTCTGGAATACTTTCATATCTGTAGAATCCTCAAAATGAGGTCATCAATATAATTAATTTGGGGTATGGTTTCTGAAATCCCTTATCTTCTTTTGTGAAATATTGAGATATTCATGAAAATAGCACAAAACTAAACAAGTCAATCATAAAAATATAACTAAGTATACAGAATTATAAATAATTATAGAAAATAACTACATTTGCCAAAATGAAAGCCAAAAAATCAGTGCTTTAATGACTTAATTGTTACTTTACTTCTTGCATCCTTACATATAAAATGACTATTTTCAAATACACAAACAGTTTTAACCAGCCAACAAGCTTCCCTCAAGAAAACAACCTGCAGAGACAGTAAGAGTTTATGAGAATTGTCACACTGCAGGGGTGAGTGTAGAGTGGATGGCCTGGTTCAGAATCCAGGCCTGCTGTTTACGGTCTGTGTGACTTCAGAAACATTTAACACAGTAGTGTCTGTTATTCTGATCTGCAAAAGTGGGATGATATCAATAGTACTAACTGTTGGAGTTGTGAGGATTAAAAGTTAATAAAAATAAAGTTCTTAAAGACCAGTAGATATATTCTATGTAAAAGTTTTCCTTTTGTGTGAGTGGCCAAGTTAATTTGATCTGCAAGTGGACCCTTGGGACTTTCAAGATGACCCAGGACTCTCTCTCAGCTCCCTACAACCTCTGGGGTCAAACAGCCCCCCTGTCCTGCTTGTGCTGAATGTGTGCTCTTGAGAGAAAGCAGTGTTTCTGCCACACGAGAGGTGCTCCATTTCCTCCTTTACTCTGATTCCTTCTTCTCCTCTCTGTGGAAAACCGCTATTCATCCTCAAGACTCACTCAGCTTAAGGTATCACTTCTGTATTAAACTTTCTTTGACCCTTTCAGGTCCAGGTATGTTCCTTAACATTTTATAAAAATTGTCTACTAACATAGGCCACACTGTTAGGCATTTTTGGCATATATATATATGCCAAAATAAAAAAAAATATATATATATTATTTTTTACTAGTAATGGAGCACTTCCAGAATAGAAGCTACGTCTTTCTCTCATTCTTACCCTAATACCTAGTACTTAAAACACTTGTTCAGTAGATGAGAAATTTGGTGAATCAAGAAATGTAGTCCATCAGCCAGTCAAGCATTTTTAAAGGAAATGCTTGATAAATAATAATTGCTAACATTTATTGAGTGCTTACTATGTGACATTCCCTGTCACAAGTGTTTTTCTCTTTATGTCTTCCTAACCACCCTATGATATGGGAAATAGGCTTCCGTCAAGTAATATACTCAAGTACACAGCTTAATAAGCAGTAAAGCTAACATTTGAGCCCAAGAGGTAGGGCTACTAAGCTTGAGTGATTAACCTGGTGTTTTTTTATATTATGTTGTCAATAAATATAAAAAGTAATTAATGGATACATAGCACACACCTATATAAAATCACAAGTGTATCTATATGTAGAAAACATTGTGAATTATTTTCTGTTTTGTATTTATCTTTCTTAGAATTATTTCCCTCAAGAACAGACTCACTTTGGTATATTAATGAACACTTGCCTAATCTAAGGGTTAAGTACATTTTACTAATATGCAATAATTAACTGCCTTTTATATTAAATTAATGTTTGTGTTTGGGTATTCCCTTTTTTCAATGGTTTTGTTGAGTACTTGACATCAAGATTTGTGCTTTTAATATATACCATGTGATTTCACTTGCATGCGTAATCTAAAACAGAAAACAAATGAACAAACAATATTAAACAGAAACAGTCTTACAGGCATAGAGAACCAACTGGTTATTGTCAGAGGATAGGGGTTTGGGGAGGGCAAAAGAGGTGAAGGGGAATAAGAGTTACAAATGTGCAGCTATAAAATAAATCATGGGGAAGGAACCTACAGCACAGGGAATAGAGTCTGTTGTAGTAATGCTATATGATAACACGTTTACTAGACATAGTGTGGTGATCACTTCGCTGGGTATATTGATATTGAATAATTATGTTACATACCTGAAACTAATTCTTACATAATGTTAGTCTTACCCTATATGCTACTCAGTCACTCAGTCGTTTTTTCATTTATTTAATAATATTGACTAAAATACTGAGTTTTTTACTAGTGACCTAACCATAAGAAAACTCAAAAATCATTGGCCAAAGTCCATTTGTTTTTGCAAAGATATGTAGTTAATTCTGTATGTATTAAAAAAATAAATATTTATTACTGAAAACTTTATGCTTGTGTATTGTATAGAATCTATATTGTGCTGATGAACTCTTCACCTCTTAATAGATTCTTACCTTGATTTGGCTCCAAGTAACCAGTGAGATGAAATGGACTCACACAGTTTTTGCTTAGTTTTATATTTATTTAAATTTGGTGTATTTGGAAACACTTTAAAATGCAGGAGAATTCATATAAACTCTGAATTCCTGCTTTTGCTTTTATAAAACAAATCTGGCCACTCTGGGCCCACCTGTTCTTCAAGGTAGCAATTCTTTCCTCCTGAACAGTGATAACCACATAAGACCATCAATGCAATCTCATTTCCTTCACTCCTCCCTGCTCCCTATGTTCCAACTAGCCCAATTCATGTGTTTCATAACCTGCCCAATTCCTGCAGACATTTAATTTTGTACCTCTTATGCCAAGCTGATTATTTTTCATATAAGCACCACTAAATAAAATGTATAACTTACCACTCATAATTATTAACCATAAATATGTTGTTGTTTAATAATCACTCCTTGTTTTCTGTTTCTTAAACTTTAAAATAAATGGCACCAGAAGACGCTAAAAGAGCTAAACTGTTTTGACAAGCCCTGCAATATCTCTGAATTTTCATACCAGAGTCATAGTGCTTAATGAAAGTGACAAGTCATCCTTGACATGCTAAGAACCACAAAGGAATGCAAGGAATAAATTACATGGCCTTCAGTTTGACAGCATCAATGTATCTTAAGGTTATAACTTCATAACTTCAACTTCTATTTTCAAGTGCAACAAAGAAAATAAAATCATGCACAAAACTTTTAGAGCAAAAACAAAAGGGGTTTTCTTCATCAAAGAAAATTTGGAAAGAAGATACAACTATTACAGAAAAATGTTAAAACTTGGAAAGTAATTTCTGTTATAAAATAATACTTTTAGCATACTTAATTTAAATATTTCTTAATTCAATGCCTCTGGTAGAAAGGGCAATTACTATAAAGCTATCTTTGTATAGCATATGACCATTTATTTATAAATTCATTAAATTCATAAATATTGAATATCTACTATGTGCACTCTTACAGAGATACTGTCCTCAAGTAGTGCACAGTCAAGTAGAAGAAATGGGCATGTCAGCAAAAAATGTGATGGAGGGTAACAAATGCTATTACAGGAAAATTAAAATAGCAATTTGTATTGGTTAAGATCCAGCTGCAGAGAACAGTATCTGTTAAATTAAGGCGGAAGAGATTTACTGCAGACTAATAAAATAATCTGGAAAGCTGAAGACACAGGCTCTAACTTGAGGCTTCATAAATAATTTCCATAGCCAGACCACAAAATCAGGCTGCTTAGTGAGCCCCTGCCTCACTTGTTGGACTGGGCTGCGGCCCCATGGCCGCTAGCTCTGCTGCTAGGTCACTACCCTAGGATGGAGAGACATGCAATAGTATTTTGTTGGTGATCTTGACAGAACTCGGTATGCATCTGCCTATACAAGTAAAGAATAAGAAGGAGACACAGATTTTAAAAAGAAATGTTCAATTTCAAACAAATTTGGATAGACTATGTTCAGTTTTTATTGTGTAGTTTGAGTGGACTGTGAGGCATCCGACAGAAATGTCATTGAAGCAGCTGAATATGTGAGCCCCAGAACTGAGGGAAGTTAGAGTGCAAGATGTAGTTTTGGAAATTGGGAAGTCAAAGGTGGTAGCAGAGGTTGAGAACGTAGTTAAGTTTGCCTAAAGAGAGGGGAACGAAGAGGAGAGGAGAGCTCTAAAAAGGCAAGGGCCACCTTTTTAGAGCAGACAGTAATTGAAAAATCCAATAAGGGTGATGGAGATGTGACCTCTGGGACACAGCAGGAGACTGAACAACAGAGGATAAAGGAACACCTTTTATCAAAAAAATTAAGAAGTATAAGAGATGAGCAACCTCTTTGAATACTACAGAGAGATCAAATAAAATATGAAGACTGTCAATTATTTCTAGTGTTGTGAGTCACGAGAACTTTGACTTAAGCACTGCTTTGGGAGTGACAAAGGCAGAAAGTAGGTTGCAATGGACTGAGAAGTGAGTGGTAAGTAATGAATCAGAGTCAGGGAGCAAAAATATAGTTTGCTAAAATGCCTACCTATTAAGGTAAGGAGTAAGATACTGATAAGCAGAAGAAAACAACACAAAGAGAAAGCAATTTTACTTTTCTTTTTTATTTCTTAAACAAAGAGAGAAATGAATATATTTATATGTAGAAAAGAAGAATTGAAAACTGTAAAGTTGAGGAATGAGGAGAAACATGGAATATTTGATAAAAACAAACCTCTTTTATACTTGAGAGTGGTGAGCCTCAGAAGGAATAACTCTTCTCCAGAAGACTGTAGAAAAAAAGAGTAAGAAAGTATCAGATATAGGTATTTTGTTGTAAGAGAAGAACAATGAAGTGACTTTGCAAAGCCTCACATTTTTAAGAAGTAGATATTGAGAACCAGCAAAAAGCAGTGACCCGTAATCAGGGAAAGCTTGGTAAAAACTGGACAGGCCGGCAGAATCTTAGTCTCTCTCTTTCGAGATATACGAGGTCTGTCCGGAAAGTATCCATCTGTGTAGTATGAAAAAGAGACATTTACTGAAGAAGATACAAGATACGAGAAACATTGTATATAGGACAATGACACCTCAGTCCCCTCTGAAGTTGGCGCTTTTCACACAGTTCTCCCAATCATCATCACCTGCCTCATTGTATTTTCCTGAATCTCATCGATGGCCTGAAATCCCTTCCCTTTCATAGGTGATTTTAGTTTTGGGAAAAGCCAGAAGTATCATATAATGTTAGAGAGTTTATATTTTCCAGAAAATTACAAATGCTTACCACTGGTCCCTCCCCTTGAAGGACCTACTATTAACAGTTTCTTGCGATTTCTTCACCTCACAAAAATACACACTTATTGAAATACATACGGCTAGTTTTAAATTTATTTTCTCAAGGGGATCTTAACATGTTATTCTACATCCTTTTCTACTAAAATCTTAGACATCTTTTTATACTAGCGTATATACCAGTATTTCATTTATTATTATAGTATGCCATCATATTCACATATATATTAATTTACCTCTTTCGATGAACATGATTTTGGTTCTTTCAGCATTTTGCTCTCATAAGAATTTCTGCACTGGACGTCTTTGTACATAAATATGGACAAATTTTGTAAGAATATCAATAGATTAAATTTCTAGCAGTGAACAAAAAGTATTATAGCTTTTATAGATATTGTAAAATTGTCCTCCAGAAAGAAAGAAGCAATTTATATTCCCAATTACAATATAAATATAGGACAGTCCACTTCTTCACACCCTTGCCAGCACTAGGGAAATCAAAATATTTTAATATTTGACAATTTAATAGCTGAAAAATATAATATTTTCATAATGGGCATTACTTTTCTTGTTATTGAAATTAAACATTTGCATGCAATTTATGGTTGTTTGTGGTTTTTGAAAAATTTCTTGCTCTTTTAAATTGATTTTTTACCTTTCCTTATTAGCTCAATTGTTTCATAAATTAAGAAAATTACTCTTGTTTTATGCATACATTTTTTCAAGTTATTAATAATTTTTTAATTTTATTTTTGGATTTATTGTCATGTAAAAGTTTGTTAATTTTATAAGGTTACATTTTAAATGTTTTAATTATTTTTAATGATGAATTGTACACATTTTTTCTAATTTTATTTAAAAAATATACATTTCTGTGATATATGACCTGTATATTGCATCGTGTGCCCTCCTCCCAAAGTCAGGTCATCTTCTGTCACCATATATTCAGCATCCTTTCCTCTTTACTATCCACGCCACCCACTTCCCTCTAGTAACCATCATACTCTTGTCCGTGTCTATGAGTTTCAGTTTTATAACCCAAAAATGAGTGAAATCATATAGTTCCCAGCTTTCTCTGACTGACTTATTTGATTTACCATAATATTCTCAAGGTCCCTCTATGTTGTCATAAATGGCAGTATCTCATTTTTTCCTATGGCTGAGTAGTATTCCATAATATATATGTACTACCTGTTCTTTATCCAATCTTCTATTGAAGGACACTCTGGTTGCTTCCATGTCTTGGCCACCATGAGTAATGCTGCAATGAACATAAGGGTGCAGGTATCATTGCAAATAAATGTTTAGTTTTTCAGGTAAATACCCAGGAGAGGCATTGCTGTGTCATATGGTAAATCTATTCTTAATTCTTTTGAGGAACCAACATAGTGTTTTCCATAGTGGCTGTATACTCCCACCAGTAGTGAAGGAGGGTTCCTTTTTCTCCACAACTTCTCCAACACTTACTACCTGTCCTGTTAATAACAGCCATTCTAACAGGTGTGAGGTGGTGTCCCATCGTAGTTTTCATTTTCATTCCCCTACAGGTGTGTCCAAACTTTTGGCATCTCTGGGCCACACTTGAAGAAGAGTTGTCTTGGGCCATACATTAAACACACAAACACTAACAAACACCGATGAGCACGAAATGGATCCGTACATAATTTGCATGATATCTGCCACCATAGATAAACAAAAAAGTTCTTGCATGCAGGCTGCAGGTTGGACACCTCTGTATTAGCTAGTGAAGTTGAAGATCTTTTCTTCTTTTTTTAAATTAATGTTTGAATATAGTTGTCTCCATTTTCCCACCATCACTTTCCCCCATCCCACCCACCCCTACCTCCCACCCTCAATCATATCCCCCTTTGGCTTTGTCCATGGGTCCTTTATACATGTTTTTTGATGACCTTTCCCTTCTTTCCCCCATTATTTTCCTCCCCACTCCCCTCTGGTTACTGTCAGTTTGTTCTTTATTTCAATGTCTCTGGTTCTATTTTGCTTTCTTGTTTGTTTTGTTGATTAGGTTCTACTTATAAGTGAAATCATATGGTATTTGTGTTTCACCACCTGGCTTACTTCACTTACCATAATACTCTCCAGTTCCATCCATGCCATTGCAAATGGTAGAAGCTCCTTCTTTCTTTCTGCTGCATAGAATTCCACTGTGTAAATGTACCATATTTTTTGATCCACTTATTTGCTGATGGGAACCTAGGCTGCTTCCTGCACTTGGCTATTGTAAATTGTGCTGCTATGAATATTGGGGGTGCATAGGTTTTTTTGAATTGGTGTTTCAGGATTCTTAGGGTAGAATCCCAGCAGTAGAATTGCTGAATCAAATGGCAGTTCCATTTTTAGTTTTCTGAGGAAATTCCAAACTGTTTTCCACAGTGGCTGCACCAGTCTGCATTCCTACCAACAGTGCACTAGTGTTCCCTTTTCTCCACAACATCGCCAACATTTGTTTGTTGATTTGGTTATGATGGACATTCTAACCAGCATGAAGTGGTATCTTATTGTGGTTTTAATTTGCATCTCTTTGATGGCTAGTAATGATGAGCACCCTTTCATATGTCTCTGGGCCTTTTGTATGCCCTCCTTAGAGAAATCTCTGTTCGGATCCTTTGCCCATTTTTTAACTAGGGTGTTTGTCTTTCTGTAGTGGAGTCATGTGAGTTCTTTATATATTTTGAAGGTCAAATCCTTGTCCGAGGTATCATTGGCAAATATTTTTTCCCATACAGTTGGTTCTCTTTACATATTTCAATTTTCTTGAATTTGTTGAGGCTTGTTTTGTGTCCTATCATGTGATCTATCTTTGAAAATTCTCCATGTGCATTTGAAAAGAATGTGTATTTTGATTCTTTGGGATGAAAGGTTCTATATATATCAATTAAGTCCATTTGACCCAGGGCATTGTTCAATGCCACAATATCCTTTTCGATATTTTGTTTGGAAGATCTATCCATTTTTGACAGTGGGATATTAAAATCCCCTAGTATAAGTGTGTTGCTGTCTATATCTTTCTTGAATTCCTCCAAGATTTTCCTTATATATTTGGGTGCTCCTGTGTTGGGTACATATATGTTTATAATGTTTATGTCTTCTTGCTAAATTCACCCCTTAATATTATAAAGTATCCTTCTATGTCTCTTTTTATGGCTTTTTTTTTTTGAAGTCTATTTTGTCTGATATAAGTATTGCTACACCAGTTTTTTTTTTTTCCTGCCCATTTGCTTGGAATACTTTTTTTCCTGTCTATGTAGGTATTTTGTTTTGAGGTGGGTCTCTTGTAGGTAGCATATGTGTGGATCATGTTTTCTTATCCACTCAGCTACCCTGTGTCTTTTGATTGGAGCATTTAATCCATTAACTTTTAAGGTTATTATTGATAGGTACTTATTCATTTTTACCCCTTTGTACCTGTGTTCCTCTCTCTCTAGCTCTTTTTTTTCCCCTCTTCTTAGGGAAGTCTCTTTAGCATCTCTTGCAGTGCTGGTTTGGTGTAGGTGTGCTCCTTCAGACTTCTTCATCCGGGAAACTCCTTATTTTGCTTTCCATTTAATTGAGAGCCTTGTTGGGTAGAGTAGTCTTGGCTGCAGGCCTTTGTTTGTCATTACTTGGAATATTTCTTGCCATTCCCTTCTGGCTCATAGTGTGTCTGTAAGAAATCAACTTCTCTCTTATCGGAGTTCCCTTGTATGTTACTTCTTGGTTCTCCCTTGCTGCTTTTAAGATTCTCTCTTTGTCTTTAAAACTTGGCATTTTAATTATGATGTGTCTGGAAGTAGGCCTCTTTGGGTTCATCTTGGTTGGGATCCTGTGTGCTTACTGAAGTTGCATGGCTTTTCCCCTCTCCAGGTTAGGGAAGTTTTCTGACATTATTTTTTCAAACAGGGTTTCTATCCCTTACTCATTTTCTTCTTCTTCTGGTATTCTTATGATTCGAATGTTGCATTTCATGTTGTCTTACAGTTCCCTTAAGCTATCTTCATATTTTTTTAGTCTTTTTTCATAGAGCTGCTCTACCTGGGTCTTTCTTTTTACCTTGTGTTCGGGCTTACCAATTGAGTCCCCTTGTTCATCCAGCTGGCTTGTAATTCCTTTTAGTGTATTTTTTATTTCATATATTGATGCAGACCCTGGCTTGTGGGGTCCATGCCATTATGGATGAGACGAGACATAATCATAGGGACTACTGAGTCCTGTGGAGGCAAAGGGACAGCATGGCTACTCTCTCAAGGGGAGACCACCTCGGAGCACCTTGGCTACTCTCTCAAGAGGAGAGCACACAGACCCTTGCCTTGAGAAGCTTTTATTGCTTTTCTGGGCACATTACATTAAGGATAGTCCTCATTTACTATGCACAGGTTAGCTTTAGGTGGTTACCTTTTACAGAAAACAAAAGAGAGGATGCAGCCAATCACATCATGGAAGAAGGATATTTTCAAATGCAAAGGGAAAAGTGGTTGAACTAGTTACACTCATCCTAGGAAGGTTTAACAGATTTTAGGAAGTTACTTTAAAGATATGCAGTGCACTTTTGCTGCCTCAATTCAGGGTGAGAGAGTTTTATCAAAAAGCATGTCTCAAAGTGGCCCAGGTACAATGCACTCCTGATTCCCCATGGGAGAACCTAACTGTGGGTGCAGGTCCTGTGTATCAGACCTCGGTTTCCACTGGCCTTTCCAAGTGGGAGCTGGACCCACACATGCAATGCAGAATGGTCTCCTATATTTCCCCCCTTCCTTTTAGTTAGGACCGCTAAAGATCCCACAAAGCTTGCTACTTGGTGATCTCTCACACAACCTTGAGAAAATAATTTGCAAATGTATCAAAGTACACAGAGCTTTATTATAATCAGTAAGCAACCAGCATCTCCAAAGACCCACATTCTTAGATTAATCCCATCAATCATTGTCAGGCAGTAATGATCAAACAATAGATAACATACAAAGAACTATGAGGGCTTATTTAGAGCCAGGATCAGATAGCTAAAGGGCCATAAACTTTGAGGAAACAAACTCATTCAGGCTTAGACTTTTATCATTTAAATTGAGGGTATTAGCAAAGCAGGTTTCACAGGATTTTATGCATTTTTTTCTGAGGCCTGAGTCCCCACCTCCACCCCCGGAAACCTGCCCTTTCTAACACAGGGCCGCACCCACCTCCAGCATTGTTTCAGGCTTAGGTTGATCAGGGTAAGGCAGCCAAGAGATTAGGAGACTTCTTGTAGACAGAATGAGGACTCAGACTATGTCAAAGCTGAGGGGTGAGGGTCCATCACCCCTTTTTTCTATAGCTCCCCAAGTCCTTCTCTGAGGGCCCCCTCATGACTGTGCCTGTCTTAGGTCAATCCTCCCTTGAGGAATCTTACCCATCATTGGCTAACTGATCATGGGGGGCCAGGCAGGTGAAGTAAGGTGGGCAGAGGCAGTGCTCCTGCCAGGAGATAAGCTTTGTCTTCTCAGTGGCTTAAGGTCCTAAGGTCTCTCACTCAGCCTTGGTCATGGGGGATTCCAGTTTCTGAAACCAGGCAGGGTGGTTCCCAACATCATCAATATATTTTATTCTTCATTTCTTCCTGGTTCTTATTTATAGTTTTTATTTCCCTTTTCATACTGTTGTAGTTCCCACTCAGTTCCTTGTAGCTGTCTCTGAGTGCCTTGAGCATCCTTATAACCATTATTTTGAATTCTTTGTCTGATAGTTTTCTTACCTCCATTTCATTTAGCTCTTTTAGTGGGGGGTCTTCCATTCCTTTTGATTGCAAGTTCTTTTTTTGTCTCCCCATTTTAGGTGACTCTTTTTGTTTGTTTCTGCACTTCCTGATGTTCCACTTTGCTAGGTGTCTTTGTAGGGTGAACTTCTACGGTAGGAATTCTATGGGATTCAATGGTATGTTCTCTTCGATCTCCTTGTCTGGATGCTCTAGGGTTGTCCTTTCTTCTGTTCGTGTGGGCTCTCTTGTACTTGGGCTTTATCTGTTAGTGGATCATTTGTTGGTTAGTTCTCTCCAGTGGGTTTACTGGTATTCACAACTCTCACTTTATTTTGTATGTGATCAGGAGCAGGGAGAAGGTGAAATACAGTAAGACAGCAGGAGATTATTCTATGTAATTTAAAGTACTAACAGGTAGAGAACAGATAGGAGATCCTTTGGAAAAGTACAGCAATAACCATGATATTTCATCCAACTAGCCACTTTTTATGAAGGGTGAAAAAGAGATAAGATTCTTATTAGAAGGGATAAAGACTGAGCTGACTTTTGAAAGCAAAGTGCTTATGTGTGTTTAGATGGTATGACATGGTGATAGTGAGGGACGGAAACTTGGTGTGGTGTGTGAGAGAATAAAGTTAACTACAACAGTAATAAAGCTCAGGAAGATGGTGAAATGGATTAAGACCAGGAAAGGGTGCTGTGTGGGATTTGGAATAACAATACAATAAGGAATATATAATTTGAATAAAAAGAATAAAAAGTAAAACACGAAGAGTAGTGCATTATTGAAATATGAGTAAAGTGAAAGAAGAAAAATTGAAATGTAATATGAAAGGGAGAATAAAGAAAACCAATCAAACAACTGAGTCAAACAAACAAACAAACAAAAACTAAATGGAAAGAAGAGAAATAAAAAAGAGAAAGAGAAATAAAAAATATAAAAAATAAAGATAAACAAAAATGCAAGTCCTGAAGGCTAGCAAAATGAAATTTGACTCAACTGTTGGTGTTCGCCTTCTGACTTCTTTCTGGATCTGTCTTCAATCTTCTCGCAGCTCCAGGTCCTATTGTCTTACACATCCATCTTTATACATCCTCTGCAACCTTTGGTTTCCAAACTTCATATCAGCTGGAACTCTGTTCGCTGTTAACTCTGTTCTTCAGAAGATCAGCTAGGTGACCCAGTTGGGTATACGAGCAAGTGGGTTTAGCTCTCACCTACCTCACCATCATCTTCCCCAGTTCTGTCTGTGACTCTTTTGTGCTACAATGGCTGAGTAGCATACCACCTGAAAAGCCTAACAATCTGTCCTTTATAGAAAAAGCTTGACAACTCTTGTGTTAGGGTATTTTCTCAGAGCCTTAATATATTTCACCCTCATAATAAGGCCAATTATGTTTTATGAACAAAATTCCAGGTAAGGCTTTATTGATTTAACATTAATATTTTGGTCCTTCGACTCCTGTCACCTTTTAAAAATTATTGAGCCCATTTGTATTATAACTTGAACTTATTTAATTTTGTTGTTATATAATGACACCTCTTAAGTAATTTGATGTAAATGGAAGAAAGATCAAAACATAAATTGATCAGTGAAGTTATTTATAAGACCTAGATATGTCATAAACACTTTAGAAAAGACCTTTTTAAACTTTACAGTAATACAAAATATCTTAGAAATAATACATGGATTATGTCAAGAATAAAAACCAAGAGTTTAATATAATTAGGACTATATTATGCAAATTAAGTTACACTTCTCAAACAAGAGGAGGCTGAATGGACATTAATGATACTGGTTATTTATTTGAGTTTTCGTTATTAAAACACTTGAGCCATTAGATAATTAAAGTAAAGTACATTTGTGAGATGTAGGAGAGGGAAAAAAATGTTGCTAGAATTCACTCAAAAAGTGATTTGGTTCCAGGAGCCAACTGAGCTCCCAGAAGCTTCCGCCTCCTTAGTTCCTTGACTGGGGACCACATCCTGTGGTGTTCAAGCTTCTCCAAATGTTACCTTCCTGTTCAATGACATCTTCCTTCTAAACTTGTACTGAGCTTGAATTGTTTCTAAATCAATGGAGTACAACTTTTAGAAAAGTATTAACACAAATATTTAGTAGTTGTTTTAAAGTGATATGGAGTAAAAAATAATGATATGCTTCTAATCAAGGTAGAACATGACTTCTATAATTATTTATCTTAATAGGAAAGTTTTTTGTATTTAAAGGTGACCTACATACTTTATTCACTCCTAGACCAAGGCTTCTTAACCATGGTACTATTGACATTTGGAGCTGGATAGTTCTTGCTGTGTGCTGCTCTGTATATTGCAGGATGTTTTCCAGAAACCCCAGCCTCTATCCACTAGATAACAGCAGCAAAATCCTCCCTTCCATTAGTGACAACCAAAAATGTCTCCTGATATTACCACATCTCTATGTCATGTCAGGGCAAAATTGACCCTGGTGAAGCACCACTGCCCTAGCCTTAGATTGAGACAGAATATGTGTACTGCATCATCTAGTTACTAACCAAAGCCAATTTTAAATAGGAAGTCTGTTGCTATTAGTTCGGTTTTTTTCTTGAGAATTATATGTATTTATTATTTATGTGGAAAAGAAATATAAAGACCCAAATGTTTAATATTCAATTTAAACTATCTTTACCATTAGGGTCTGCTATTTAATAGCTTTATGACTTGATAAATTACTTAATTTCTAGGGTCTTCAAGCTTCTTATAAAGGGAATAGTTTATGTACTTAACAAGTAATGAATAAGTTTTGAGTAACTATGGATAATTATATTAAATTGTATTATGATTTCAAATATTTTTTTCTTCCATCTGGAGAGATTTTATACTTCCATCCTATGGGTTTCTTGTGTTGCTTATTTGGGTCAACAAATAGTAAGTAAAAGTGGCTACTTTCAAGAAGCTTTAAGAACCATTGTGAGCTTCTACAACTTTTCCCTGGTTCTTTCCTGAGACCAGCAATGTTACAGATAGGGCCTGTTTCTTCAGCCTGCATCCCAGAGTGAAGAAGATGTGGAGCAGAACCACAGACAACCAGTGATGGATGTATAACCTGATATAGAAATAAAATTTGGTTGTCTAGTATGAATGAGCACTAAGTTTTTTGGTTTTGTTATCAATTGCAGTCTAACTTGTCCTAAGTCAATTTATAAGTAACTTACCAAATGTTTCTTGATCACTTATCACCTAACAGACATTATGATATGGATAAAGAGATCAGCAAAAGATTCCATTGCTGTTTTATCAAAAGAATGCAGATTTTAGTGATAGAAAAGGAATCTGAAATGATAGACTCATTTCTTAATTACTTGAAATACACTTATTTGGGATTCATAAGGAATCATGGTCATTTTTTTCTTTGGGTTAGGGTAAATCTATTCCATTGATAATAATGTCATCTTTTACAGATTTCCTGAACACTGCTTCTTACTATAAAACACATTCCTAAGTGATAAATTAGGACATCCAGCTTGTCCAACAGTCCAACAGTTATGTATTTATCATCATCATCATCATTATCAGTATCATCACCATAATTATTATTGCTATACATCAAGTAGTTCTGGTCTCATTACTACACTGTGAGATAGAGGGTCATCAATGAAAACTGTGGCATATAGCCACATTCAGCTGCAAAGGGATACCTGTCTAGCCACTCTGACTAAATCTGTAGCCATGACCCACATGTAAATGTAAATGTAAATCAATTAAAGTTAAAATTAATAAAATTTACTATTTAGTTCCCTAGTTCCTATAGACACATCTCAAGTGTTCAAAGCTACATATGCCAAGTAGCTACCACATTGCACTGCACAAGAGATGTAGGATATTTTCATCATCACAGAACATTCTGTTGAAAAGTGCTGCTCTATAGTAAAGACATGAAGGAAAGAAAAAGTTCTGCCAAATTCCTTAATGCCTAACAGCATATAACATAGGGAAGATCTACACTCAAGTTTTTTTTAAGATTAATAGTTACTTATCTCTTTTTGTTGTAACCCAAATATTTTATCTCCTCACTGACAAATTTTATATTTAGAACGAGAAAGATAGCAATGAATAAATTAAAAAGAATAACTCTAAATTTGTCTAAAATTCAGTGGAATCACCTATAAACTTTGATCCTCTAGTACTACTACAAAATCCTAGTAAAGGCATAAAATAAACAAGACAGCAGCCTCTCAGATATTTAATGCCACTTTCTGTGCCAACCTATCTATAAAATATTAATGAGGACATTTGCAGTAATAAATGTTAATATATTCTCTTGAACGTGTGAATACTGGCAGATGATTCTTTATGGTGATATTCAGTAGTAGGAAGAGTTTATTAAAACAATATATTAATTTTCAGGAAGCTAAAAATAATACTTAAGTTGATATCTGCAGTTTTTAATAGTTTTCTGCTGATTTTTTTAATTAGAGAAAGCTAATAGTTTGTAGCAGAAAATGTTTGAAACCAGGAACCAAAGTAGTGGATCAATGAAGTACTTAAATCTTGCTGTCTCTTCTCCATGATAACACTGCTAGGGTCAGGAAAGAATAAGAAACATTACATGGGCCTTCCATATAAGACCAAGAGATACACTAACTAATCTATACTTAGTGAGCATGATTTAAAATATGACATCACTCAATATGTGATATTGAGAGAGAGGTCAAAAAAGTCTCTGATATACTGAAACTAATTTGCATACATACACAAATATTCTCATGTGGGACATAATTGAATGGATATTGTCTTTTTTCATCTCTTGATGTAACAAATATGGTCTGTATAATTTATGTGCTGCTTCTTGGACCACTCAAAAAGTGAAAGAATGATTTTGAAGTTTAATTTTTCACTGATCTGGAAATCATATAACTGTCAACACATGTGTAACTTAAATGTTACGTTTTTTACAAACACTGAATACATCTGCCTCCTGCAAGGTTAATAGTTTTGTCTGATAGTTCTGTTTATGGTCATAATAATGTAAATTTATCCTTTTTGGAAATGAGGTAGTGAAATTACAGAGAAAGCTCTCTAACAACCCAGAGTAAGATTCAAAATTTGAAACCGAGAATGTTATTGTAAGACTTCAGCTTGTATGGCACTGTTGATGGTGAAAATGGCACCAGATGGTAGACCTCGGTTCAGTAACCTCAGTACTTCAATTTGGGGTAATAGAGAATTCAGAACCAAGACTCAAACAATATGAGAAAGTTCATTTAGAAAGTCACAGAGGTAGAAGAATTGAGCCCTAAAAGAAATGGGCTCAGAAAATGAGTTACAGAGGCAAAAGAAGGGCCCTTGAAGCTTAGAAGGGAGAGAGAGGGAGAGACAGAGAGGGAGGGAGAGAAGGAGAGACAGAGATGCAGTTTGAGAGATGAAAGAGAGTGGAAAGGGGTGGGCATGAGAAAAAAAGAAGAAGGAAGGAAGGAAAGAAGGAAGGAAGGAAGGAAGGAAGGAAGGAAGGAAGGAA
>PVIA01009122.1:0-64215 GCA_004024845.1 Tonatia bakeri | reverse complement strand
CTTAGCTATTGTAAATTGTGCTGCTATGAACATGGGGGTGCAAAGGTTCTTTTGGATTGGTGTTTTAGGATTCTTAGGATATAGTCCCAGCAGTGGAGTTGCTGGGTCAAAAGGCAGATCCATTTTTAATTTTCTGAGGAAGTTCCATACTGTTTTCCATAGTGGTTGTACCAGTCTGCAGTCCCACCAACAGTGCACTCGTGTCCCCTTTTCTCCACACCCTCTCCAATACTTGTTGTTTGTTGTTTTGCTTATGATGGCCATGCTGACTGGTGTGAAGTGGTACCTCATTGTGGTTTTAATCTGCCTCTCTCTGATAGCTAGTGATATTGAACATCGTTTCATGTGATTTTGGATCTTCTGTATGTCCTCCTTGGAGAAGTGTGTGTTCAAGTCCTTTGCCCATTTTTTAATTGGATTACTTGTCTTCTTAGAGTATAATCGTGTAAGTTCTTTATATATTTTGGAGATTAAGCCTTTATCTGAGGTATCATTGGCAAATATGTTTTCCCATACAGTTGATTCTCTTTTTATTTTGATACTGTTTTCTTTAGCAGTGCAGAAGCTTTTAATTTTGATGAGGTCCCATTTGTTTATTCTTTCCTTTATTTCTCTTGCTCTAGGGGACATGTCTGTAAAAGAGTTTTTGCATGATATATCTGAGATTTTCCTACCTATGTTCTCCTCTAGGACTTTAATGGTGTCACGATTTATATTTAAGTCTTTTATCCATCTTGAGTTTATTTTTGTGTAAGGTGTAAGTTGGTGTTCGAGTTTCATTTTTTTGCATGTTGCTGTCCAGTTCTCCCAACACCATTTGTTGAAGAGGCTATTTTTACTCCATTTTATGTCGCTGCCTCCTTTATCAAATATCAATTGACTGTAGAGACTTGAGTTTATTTCTGGGCTCTCTGTTCTGTTCCATTGGTCCATGTGCCTGTTCTTATGTCAGTACCAGGCTGTTTTGATTACTGTGGCCTTGTAGTATAGTTTAGTGTCAGGTATTGTGATCCTTCCTACTTTACTCTTCTTTTTCAATATTGCAGTAGATATTCGGGGTCGTAATAAATAAACACATTTCTTTCAGTAATATTTTATCATTTTTAGTGTTCAATTGTAACACCTTCTGGTTAAATTTATTTCTAACTATTTTATTATGTTTGATGCTATTGCATCAATTTTTCAGAGTTCCCAAAAGAAGACCATCAAGATTGTGCCTCCGGATAAGGCACCATGAGTACACATAGTACTTAGTCCATACTCAAGCCAATATCTATCTAGATTACTAATGTAGCACCTTTGTATCATAATTTCTTGTTTTTTAACTACCAGTTATGTCAGCCACCCACTTATATGCATACATTTTGAAATTTGTAAAAAGTTAGAATTACTACAACTCTGAAATAGCAAACTCCAATATCTTATTCCCTGAACTATAACTTCCTGCCATTCCAGATCATTTTGATGTATCAAACATATTTATTGAGTACCTTCTATGTAAAAGATTCTGTGCAAGACCCTGGAGGTAGAGTGATTAAATAATGGTTACAACTCTCATAAGAGCTACATAAAACATGTATAGGATATAACTAAATCAGAGTGGTTATAGGATGAGTCCTGATTAGAATGCATCCTCAATAACTCAAATTTATTGCTCTTTGTTATCCCAAAGCCACTTCCTAAAATAAATCTCTTACCCATGCTTGCCTAGTTACTGCATCCATACTTGGTTTCTTGCCTTGTTACCTCTCTCTTCCCTTCACATGATTCTAAAGTAATATTTTACAAACCTATAACACAAGTATGCCATGTTCAGCCTTAAAATTCTTCAAATGGCTTCTCAGAACTTCCAAATTAAAGTTAATTCCCTAAATTTAGCATATAAGCCACTCCATATTGTGACTAATGTCTATTGCTATGGTTCATCCCCTGCCTCACTCCAACTGCACCCTCTCTTTTCAGTACATTGAACAGAGGCTCCAGAATGCATCTTGTACAATTGATACCATCATGCTTTTGTATCTGTTCATTTTATTGCTGATGATGCCGTTCACCCCTTCTTTATGTACCTTTTATGTTCTTTTTACTGAGATATATTGACATTTAAAATTGGTATATATTAAAGTGCACAACTTGCTGTTTTGAAATATGTGCATGATTTAAAATTATCACCACCATCCAGTTAATTATCATATATATCATCTCTACATAGTTACCATTGTGTGTATATGGTGATAAACTTAAGATTTATTCTGTTAGTAAATTTCAAGTACAGGTTTTCCCCACTATTTGGAATACAGTGTTTCTATGGAAACTTTTAAGCTAAAATGGTACAAAGGGAAGAAATGGTTAGCTGAATCCTATATTTGCTTTCCTCCTATTTTTGTAAAAGTGAAAATTGTTTTGGGTTTCTTTTCTTAGTGAAAACAGGTACTCATGTAGGTCTTTTGTAAAGACAAAGTAGTATAATACAAACTTTGAAAAAGTGGGGGAGACCTGTTTATAAAATAATACCATTATTTTCACTGTTGTACATTAGAACACTAAAACTTATTCATCAGGCATAACTGAAACTTTGTACCATTAATAACATCATTTCATATTCCCTTCCTTTCAGCCCTTGGCAATCACCACACTACTCTCTGTTTCTATGAGTTTCACTATTATACATCACACATATAAGTGGTATATCATGTAGTACTTGCCTTTCTGTGTCTTTTTATTCCACTTAATATCTTCAAGGTCCATTTATGTTGTCACAAATGACAAAATTTCCTTATTTTAAGGGTAAATAATATTCCATTGTTTGTGTGTGTGTTGGCTATTGTGAATAATGCTACAATGAACTCCTATCTGTTCTTTAATGTCCAATGTCCATCATAAGCATTACAATCTCTAAGAAGTCTTACTGACCACTTCTTCCAGTATGATCTATATGCCAATTCTCTGTTTTTTCTTAGCTCCAGGGAATATCTCTACTTATTCTATATGATCTTTTAACAAATTTTGGTACTCTATATTGTACTTTTTGATGTTCATGTCCACTTATGGTGATGAACTCCTTGAGGAAAGAAACTTTGTTTTACTTGATATTGAGCCTTTAAGATTTCATAGATGGTAGGTGTTTGAGAATAGGTCATTGGGATGCAGAGATAGAGATGGTCAGAAATACAGTGAGAGAGATGGAGAAAGGGAGGGAGGAAGAGTGTGAGAAAGAGTGAGGTGAAAAATGGGAATAATGGCACTAAAACCAGGAAGGAAGAATGGGGATAAAGGCTGGAAGTCAGGAAAGCAGGCAAAAAGAAGGAAGGAAGAAGATAGAAAGTGATTTTTGAGAAAATAAAGAGGGCATTTGCCCTGATTTTTTAAATGTAAAAATAGAGCTTAGGGAGTATATTTGGGAATTCTAAGAAAAAGTCACTTAAAAAGACAAAAAAATAAAAATTTCTACACATAAAGCCTATATAATTTTATTAACCAATGTCACCCCAATAAATTAAAAAATATTACTAAAAAAACTTTAGTACCAAAGGTGGGAGAGCTGACAAGATTAGATAAGAGTTTCTAGAACTCAAGCAGTAGTCTGGAGTTAAGAATATGACTTCAGGTTCCATATGAACTGGAGTACATGAAAAATGCAAAACCATAGCCTCCTTGTTTTGATAGCACAAACAAGAAAACTGTGTTACCATAGGCAAAATAGTGCCTAGGTGCTCAACTGTGGTACCCTGTAACTCAGGTTTGGGACAATAAAAGTACCAGTAGGCTATAACCCCTGGGGGACTGAGTTAACTAAGGTACTCCTTGACTATGTCTAATTTGATTCAGAATTCAGACAAGGTTAAACATACAGGGTACAATCATTTTTAATTATTTCCATATGGTATTAAAATAAAATCACATTGCTTTCTTAATTTATACGTATTCCATTATGAGTAGAGTTGCCAGATAAAATAAAGAATGCCCAGTTGAATTTGAATTTCCAGTAACAATAAATATTTTTTTAATTTTATTACTTAATCAGTCATCACCTAGGTACATAAAACTGTAAGGAACCCTTGCAGTAGAATACGACCATTGTTCATTTCTACTAGGCCTTTGTAGTGACTTATTCTTTTACATGTGTACTAAAGTTTCTGAAGTTTGCAAGTCTTCATTTTCTTGTCAATGAGCTTGTAGAACATAATCACACTCTTCAATTAGAACAAACCTGGAAAAAGTATTATCCTTTTCTTGTTGTGGGTAAATAGTAACTTAATGTAAAAGTCTCTGCCATTTTATATTTTCCAGAACTTTCATTCATTTTTGGTTAGTAATTAAAAGTGGCTTATAAATAAACACTTGGGATGATTTCCTAAATGTTCTGTATTTACTTACAAGGCTGGTACTTCCATCACTAGGTCACTTAAGTGGTTTTGAAGGATTGTATACAGGTTCATTTTACAGTGTATTTGAAGTTTGTAATCCTGCTTAAATACACAAAAATAAGAAGGATTAACAAACTGCTGCTTGGAGGCCAAGAGAAAACAGAGCTAAGGGCAATCAAGACAGAGCCTATCAGAAACATGAAATCAATTGGTCAAAAAGTGGAAGACTGTCAACAAAAATAACATGTTATGGACCCTCAAGGTTTTCTGTTTATGCTAGAGGAAGCCTAAAATAATCTGTGGTTTTTGATGCTTGATTTAGTTTTCCACAAGCCTAATTAACACCAGATTAAGTTTGCTGCCACTATAGTTTATTGCTGAGACTGACAAATACTTGCTGTTTATTTCTCCCTGGTATAGAAAGACTGGCAGCAAGAATGTAATGACACATTTAATAATACTGAAAACAATATAGTAATACTCATGTACAGAAATTTCTGGACTATTTTAATACTTTTTAGAAAGTCAATTTTCTAAAGAAGAAGAAGTTCCCTAGAAATAACTAAGCCATCTCATGTTCTATCTGGGTGTGTCTATTTGATTTTATTATAAAATTCAATTTTAAACATGCTCTGTTCAAGATGGAGTTCCTTTGCTTTAACAAGACTGAATATAATGTTGACTTCTTTGGATTTGTCAACAAGTGTCAGTAATCCTTTTTCTATGAAGAATTTATGAATTGAACTTTTAAAACAATGTTGTTTTCTAAACAATCCAGTAAATTGATGGTGACACTCTCTCATTGCCAACTCATTCTTTTATGTTTCAGTTTTTCCAACACCAGAAAAGACTCTCTAACTCACCTCTGGAGTTGTTGATATACATTACCATTCAAGGTCAAGATGAAATAATGCTACCGATTTGCTTTTCTTTAAATCTTTAAATTTTGTGCAAGAGATCACAGGGACACAATAAAACAGAAGATGTTACATGTAAACAAACTGATGACCAGACATTCATCTTGTTTCCTGAATGTTCTCCTTCAACTTCAAAGAAAGCTTGATATGCCTGGAAATATGTAGGGGACCAAAGCTGAGTAAGAAGTCAGTATCAAAGGATAGGATACTTTATGCATTGAATAACTTAAAACATACACCTGGAAGGTATAGTCAACTCTCAACTATCATGCTTAATACAGAGATGAGGTTTGAATAACATGATCTAAACAATAATTATTTCAAGCTATGATTTATATAAACATATACACAAAAAAGAGATATACAATAATTTCTTTATTTCTGGCTTCTATTGGCCTAGCCCTTTCCAGTGGCCAGAGCTTAACAATCTTCAAAGAACCATAATAAAAAAGGGACAATTTTTCTTTATTATTATTTATTCAACTAGTCAACTTTTGCCTTACCTAATATGATTAATCCAAAGTTGAGAAGTTTCCTGTTCTTTCCCAGTTCTTTTTCTGAGAAGTAGAAGAATATATAGGTCTCTTTCTCTGACTTCTATACTTCAGTTTCCTCAAGGCATAGCATAGTTGATCAAGAAAATCATGACCAAACAAATCTCTACGGTCATTGGAGTTCTCTTTTCCTCTCTATGGTATATGTTGCCTATTCCAAAGATTGATACATAATAAATGTTTTAAGTATTCAAAGTAAAAAATAATAGTCACTTAAGTGGTCTTTATAGTATCTTCAAATGGCTCTCTGTGTTCTCAAATTCAATTTGAGTTAAAGTATAGTTATATGTGGATGGTATTGTTTAGGTTTATTCTCACAAATATTTTTTATTCTTTTTTTAAAAGATTTTTTTAAAGATTTTATTTATTTATTTTTAGAGAGGGAAGGGAGGGAGAAAGAGAGAGAGAGAGAAACATCAATGTGCGGTAGCTGGGGGCTGTGGTCTGCAACCCAGGCATGTGCCCTGACTGGGAATCAAACCTGCAATGCTTTGGTTCACAGCCTGTGCTCAATCCACTGAGCTACGCCAGCCAGGGCTATTCCCACAAATATTTTAAAAATATTTTATTTATTTACTTTCAGAGAGAGGGGAAGGGAGGGAGAAAGAGAGGGAGAGAAACATTGATGTGTGGTTGCCTCTTGTATGCCCCCTACTGGGGACCTGACCTGCAACCCAGGCATGTGCCCTGAGTGGGAATCAAACTGGTGATCTTTCAGTTCACAGGCTAGCGCTCAGTCCACTGAGCCACACCAGCCAGGGCTGTTCTCACAAATATTTTTAAACTACTCTCTTAGAATAGCAATAAACAAACTAGTATAAATAGCTATTTAAGAAGAGCTGTCGAGTTTATCTTAACCCAAACCACTGCACTATGTTACTAAAATGACCCTGAAAAGAATAAATACACTGTATAACACAACTCCATAGCATACATACCACCTGTTTTACTATTTTACTCCTAGTAAACATTTTTTTAACCTAGCTGGACAGTTACAAAAATTTATGTTGAAATTGAAACTCTTCATAGAATACAAATTATTAAAAATGATTTTACATATTTTTGTAACATTTATGAAAGTACAGAGTTCAGCCATAAAAGCACTATGCAATTGTGTTTTACTTTTTTATTGTATTTTTCCATTACCATTTAGTCCCCCTATATCCTCCTCCCACCCAATCACTGCCCTGTTCTCCATGTTCATGACTCCTTTTTTCCTTTTTGCTCAATTCTTCCACCCCCTAACTTTGTCCCTGAGTTGACACCTTGCTCTCCATGAGTCTATATTTTGCTTGTTAGTTCAGTTTGTTCATTTGATTCCACATGTGAGTGAAATCATATGCCATATATCTTTCTCTGACTGGTTTATTTCACTTAACATAATAATGTTTTTGAGGTATAACTTACAGACAAAAAAGTACAGATATAAGTCAACATTCCAATGAAAGTTTACACGTGTGTGCACATGTATAACACCATCCAGATAAGGACAAAAAAAAAGACTTGCAGCACCTTAAAGGTTCCCTTATGCCTCCACTTGACCAGTATCCCCAGATGACCCTTATTCTAACATTAATCAACATGGATTTGTTTTTTTCTTCCAATTAATTATATATATGGTATCATATAGTATATATAGTCTTTTGTGCCCAACTTCTTATACTTGTGATGATGTCTGTGAAATTAATCTATGTTTTGCATGTATCATTTGTTAATTATTTTTATTACTTTCTTGATTATGGTCTAAACCTATTACTAAAGAGTTTATAAATTACAACATTATCTCAATGCAATAGTCATTTAATTGAAAATGGAAAACATTGACTTCAGAATATTAATCCTACCTGTTTTAACCCATCATATCAATGTTGCTGTCATGATAAAATTAAGGCAGTCTCAAAAAAGGATGCTTGTTTTATGAACATACTAGAAATGGTTAATGATTTTCTAATCAAAAGGAATATCCCATTTTCAGGTTGAGTCAATTGTGTAATAATGGTATTATGAATATAGTGGGTTAAGCAGGGTGTTTTGAAATTCTGATGTCATATTTTGCATTTTTTCAATTAGATTTCCAATGTATTTCTATAATGTCAAGATTCATGAACTCCGCCTTAGCATTCTTCCTCTGAAAATCTCACCATTAATAATTCAACATATAATATCTTATTTTAATTATTAGAAAGCATATTGGATAATTTGGGAAGCCCTAAAATTTAAGTGGAAAGTACAAAACTCAGAAACTCAGAATGCTCAATAATTGTTGATATCTCCTGGGTCTCTGTATTAGAATCACCTTTAAACAATGACTAGAATATTTGGGGAACCCTGACCATACAAGACAACATTCTCAAAAAAATGGTGATTTTCCAGGCTAAGGAGTAACGCTAAAAGATTGTAGACAAATATAATTGTTGTGCACACTGCAAAACGTCAAAGAAGAGATAGAATTTGACGTCGATATCATATACGTATACATAATTTGGTTTTGAGTTTAGCCCACAAACAAGATTTTTTGTTAATTTGTGGAATATATGAGTATCTTAATCTCTTATAACTCTAGTACAGTTTCTGGTACACAGGCACAAATTAATGCTCAATAATTTCTTGTTGAATAAATTGAATTACCTTTGAGTTCTGCCTATAATTACTTTGAAAGGGCAAGTCATATTTCTTATACTGTCTCAGGGAAGGGCTACTATCTATTGGACAGCTCAACAAAACTAATTTTGAATAACACTGAAATTATTGGATAAAATATATCTATGTTATTTTGTTAAAGATCCCATGTTCAATATATCTGTGACCCCTTAAGTCCCCAACTCAGCTTTATTCCAAGACTTTTGATTTCTGATCCCCATGAAGTTACTTATGAATCACGTCTCATCAATATTGTTTGCTAACTCTTGGTATTGGTTGAGAAAACTGACTTTTTGGTTATGGTTAAAACTAGGACCAGAGACTTTATCAATCACAACATCATTTCAATTCACCAGGAATCTATGTGGAAAACAGAAAATGTTACATCAGAATTTCAATTGCCCTTGATTAGCCCACCATGTCAACAGTACTATTATTATGTCACTTGAGACAGCCTCAAAACTAACATTGCTTTTCTTGTTTAAAAAAAAAACTATTTGTTATTGCACATAACAGTTGTAAGATAAAGCAACAAATGCCATGACATTATTTAGGAAATGAACAAAGTGCTATGGGAACACAGAGAGTCATTAGTCTAGCCCATTGGGTGTGGAGCTTGAACAATGGTTGATACTTATTTTGTTCACTCACAGTGTACTTGCAGTCTCCACAGTTTTGTTTTTCATCTTTCTCTTTAAATCATTCATAAATTCTTTTTCAAGTACTATATTTTCTAGAGAGAGATTGCCCTGGAATCTCTGAGTAAGCTACAGCTTCTGGATGCTAACATTGTGGGGATAATAAACATTATTTGTTGATCAGATGATGTTAATTCTAACAATTTTTGGCATGGGTTTGATTGAATTTTGAAGACCATGATTTAACAAAGTGATGCTTCCATCTGAAGAAAGTACCCCCAAATCTGAAATACCTGGTGTAACTTTCTATAGCATAGATACTGTTAATATTTAAAAAATGCATATGTTCTGAATCATGCCTTTTCTGCATTCTATACTTTCTGTTTAGCAAGAATCTTTTGCAGGATAGTAATGACTTTTGAATGTAAAATAAAACACCTCTAAGGCCTTATATTTAGACATTATATATGTAACATTTTTTCCCCATCAAGAGGTACTATGGGAGAGCTTTTGGATGACCTTTGTATATAAAGCAATTCTATCATGTAATTTAAGATATCATTGCAATTGCAATATTATGACTGATAAGGGTGATCTGAAATATCAATGGCAGATCCATCAAGTTTTTTAATTTTATTTTTACCAAAAATCTTGAATCTTGGAGGAGTTGTCATACTCTCAATAATAGATTTTTTTCATGTATTATATTCTTTTTAAAATATTTTTATTTTAATTGTTGTTACAGTACAATTTTCTATCTTTTACTCCCATCCCAACCCACCCACCCAGCCCTCCCCTTCTCCCTCCCATTCCCACCCCCTACCTAGTTTTTGTCCACCTGTCCTTTATATTTGTTCCTGTAAACCCTTCCCCTTTTCCCCTGAAATTCCCTCTCCTCTCCCCTCTGAACACTGTCAGACTGTTCTCTATTTCAGTGTCTTTGGCTATATTTTGCTTGTTTCTCTGCCAATGAGAACAAACATTTTAAGAATATAATGCATGAAGGAATACATTCTTAAAATGTTTGTTCTCGTTGGCAGAACACCCAACCTCAGTTAAGGATTCCGTATTTTCTTGAGTCTAAGCTAGAATAATTTTCAGTGTATGCATTGTAAGCAGCAGTGTAACTGACATGAAAATGTGTAAAATGCTTGAGAATAGACTTTTAAAATAGAAGATATGGCAGTTAGGAAGTTTTGAGTTTCAAATGACTCAACTCAAACTTGCTTAAAATGTAACAATTTATTGGCTCAAATATTTGAAAAGTTTAGGTATAGGGCAGACAAGCTAAGGATTAATGAGATCTTCAAAGATCCTATCTACTAGTCTATGTCCTTTTTTCTGCTCTGTAGCCTTCAGTATTGATCCAGGGTTACATAATCTCTCTTTTAGAGAGAGAGACAGACAAAGAGTCTCTTTTTCCTCAAACTATTAAGCCGTCAGCTTTATGCTAATTGGATACCTATAATTTAATTTAATTAAATCTCAGTACTTGATGAAATGTCATTATTTTAATTGGCCTAGACTCCTCAGGGTCCCACACCAGGGCTGGGAATGGAATCTACACAATGAAATCTCTTGACAGCTAATGGAGAAGAAAAGGGGGGAAACATGCTATTAGGAAGACAATTCCTACCACACAAAGTTTGTTCAAGTACAAGTCATTCTCCAGCTTCCCTTTGAAATGGCTTCCATTATTGTTGCCATAAGATTTTTTTTATGATAGTAAAGAGAAAGAGAAAAAGTAGACTTTCAAGGAAAGTCCTTTCCTGGGGCAGGAATTATTGGATGAACTTCACTTAAATTTATTCAATTCAAAAGGGACAGAGATACTAGTAATAAACTTCAAGACACAATGCAGCGTATATGATAGAATAATGTACTCTGGCATAGGAGTGAAGTATGTTGACCTCTCTACAACACTTTCAATGTTATTGAAAAAAAGTGACAATAGCAAAACAACCAATAATGTAAAACACATGGTAAAACAAAGAAAGAAATGTGAAGGTGGGATGCGGAGGAAGAATATGGAACTCTAAATACTTTGAATTACTTGAACCTGAGGCTAGCCCTGCTATTGATGTATGAGGTCTGTTCAGAAGGTATCCAGCCATGGGTTATGAAAAATAGAGACATTTATTGAAGATACAAGATAGAAGAAACATTGTCCATAGGACAATGATGCCTCAGTCTCCTTCAAAATAGGCACCTTGGGACCTCACACAGTTCTCCCAATCACCATCAGTCTCCCCATCGTATTTTCCTGAATCTCATCAATGGTCTGAAATCTCTTCCTTTTCAAAGGTGACTTTAATTTTGGGAAAAGCAAAAAGTTGCAGGGTGCCAAATCTGGGCTGTAAGGGTGATGAGTCACCTGGGTGATTTGATATTTTGCCAAAAACTCTGCATGAGCCCTGGCTGGTGATGCATGAGCAGGCATATTGTTGTGATGAAGCTGCCAATCACCAGTTGCCCATTCACCAATTGCCCATAGCTGTAGCCTTCTGAATCATCTGAATAATTTCTGCAGAGGAATGTTCAAGCTTACCGAAAAATTGGAAGCATACTCATTGCTGTACTCACTCAGTCATTTTGAATGCCATAACACAGTACACATACTCACTCAACAGCATCTACCACTCACACTGACTAGTGAAGTTGTCATTGTTCACACATGTGTATTCCAGACCACTCTCCTTGGCTCCCAGATTACACTGATGTCGTGCAAACCATTCTCATTATATTAACAATGATTGAACTTTTTCCAGACAGACTTCATACTTCCCAATTAGAATAAATATCAGCAAACAAATTTTCAAGTATTTTCTAGCAAAGCAGCAAATTGCAAGAATTATAAAAATCAGTTGAGAATAATGCATCAACACAAATTCTTTATATAAAAATAATGTATTGGCTCGGAGGCAAAGCAGTAGGTAAAGCCTTTATTGTTACATAAACTGTACTGTGAGTGAATAGAGTTAACCAATAGCCAACATGTGATTAGATGTTTACTTATATGTCACAACAATTTGTACTCAAATTCCTACAACATAGATATAAAAATATTGATGTGGACAGCAAAATGTGCCAAGAATTTGGAGTTACCATCCTACCTCCATGAAACAGCTTAAATAATAAAACCAACTTTGTTTTTAAGAATAGGTTCAGTTTCATTTCATTGCAACATTTTATTTGCTATTTCTGTCCTAGTATTTTGTATGGCACAATTTATATTTAATTACATGAAATGAAATAGCAGTTTGAAATACAGAATATTATTTGTTGCTCTATAAAAAGCATAATGCCAATTTTCCCAGCCACTTTTACCTTTGTAAGTCCTACCCTTGCCATTTTGAATGATTTTAATAGCTATCCATATATCTTTCCTAACAGTTTGGAAGAAGTGTATAGATTGTGAAATAAAAACATAGAATCACAAAATATTAGGGCTGGGGGAGACACCGTGGAGAATATTTCATCCAATATTCTTTGTAAAAGATTTTATTTATTTATTTTTTAGAGAGAGGAGAAGGGAGGGAGAGAAACATCATTGTGTGGTTTCCTCTCATATGCCCCCTACTGGGGACCTGGCCTGCAACCCAGGCATGTGCCCTGACTGGGAATTGTGCCAGCGACCCTTTGGTTTGCATGCTGGCACTCAATCCACTGAGCCACACCAGCCAGGATTCATCCAATATTCTTATTTTACTGATAAGCAGATTGAGAACTGGACAGGTAAAATGAGGTACCTAAGGTCTACATAGATAATTAGCTATCACAAACTTCCCAAAACCTTTGCAAATATTCTGAGAGCAGAAGAAGCTTGCTTGTGAAAAAAGTATTAAAGTCAGCAGAAGCTATCAAAGGTATCTAGAAGAATCTGGTCTATGGTCTCTCTAATTATTTTTTTGTTTGTTTATTTATTGTTGTTCAAGTACTGTCGTCTCCATTTTCACCCCACCCATCCGCACCTCCCACCCTCAAACCTACCCCCTTTGGCTTTGTTGGTGTATGGTCTCCCTTTTAAATTTTTCTTGGAACATAGTAAGCAGTGAAAAACAGTTATTGTAAAAAATAAATGGATTTCTGAGTTCCTTCCTGATTTTAAATTTGTTATCTACTAAAAAACGAGAAAAATCAATGTTTTCCGTGTAAATTAGATATATTGGACTTTGGTTTTGTTGTGATTTCACTCTTGACTAACCCTATGTTTCTGAGTCATTTCTGCTTTAGGTGTCTTGAGATCAATTGGCTTTATTGAGACTTTTGCTTTCTGCCTGTAATCAGCTTCCCTTGGAGAATGCACACACACACACACCCTCTATCCAAATTAACAAGAGAGCTTTGCCTAGAATCTAGGTCACTTTATTCCTAATCCAGTACTGTTTCTACGCCAATACATTACCACACAATTGAAGACTACTGAGATACATTTTTAATCTGGTAGGTGTTGCTCTTATATTTATGCAAATAGAAAGAACTAAGATATTGAATGACTAAGGAAACTGATCAAAATGATTATCTAACTTCTATGCTCTACAACTGAAACTAATACAAAATATATTGAATGTAAGTTAAAATCGAAATAATTAGTTTTTAAATTTCTCATTTTAATACTTTGGATACACTTTTAATGAGAAATAGAACTTAATATTTAGTTTATTTGTCTATCTACTTTGACACTATCTCACCAAAGTAGAACCACTTTCTAATTATAGTGTGTTTCCAGATTGATTATGTTGCTGTATCATTATAACAATCCCAAAATGTAGGGGAAATATTGCAGTTCAAAAATGGTACACTATGGTCTATATATAGTTTATTTAGTTACCTAGGGACAGAAGTAAGACAGAAGTTTTCTGCCTCTTGAAACTGGTGCTTTTTCTGTTGCATTTAAATTTTAAAACTTTATTGTCTATTGAGTATTTTTACTGTGCTATAAAATTATTAAAACACTCCTTGTTTATATGTCATACTTTCCAGATATACTTTATTATATTTTATTGGAATTGTGTTTTATAATAAATTTATGTATTTGGAAGTTCATTATGTTCTCATGAGAATTCATTGTGAATGTCAGAAGTCATTTTTATTTTCTATAACAAATACTTAAAATGTAGAGGTGGCTTTGGGATTGATACAAAAAATACTTTGAGGAACAAGTCAGAAAAAGCTTAGATTTCTTTAAATATTCTATTAATACGCATATGGATATTAAAGACTGGCAGGAAAGGTTCAGAAGGAAAGAAAGAACATGATAGAAAGATCTATATAATCTTAGAAAATACATATATAGTAATACACATACTCTTGGTAGATATTCAGACATTAAAGATGTTGTTGCTGAGTACTCAGAAAGAAGTGAGGAGCATAGTAGAGAAGGTGCTGCTCTTATGACTTTTAAAGACAGAGGAAGGGCCAAGAGGTCAAGTAAAGTAAGTAGCCTCTACCAGCTGGAAAAATAAAGGAAACTAATTCTACCCTATAGCCTCCATAAAGAATGCATCCTTGTAGACATATTATATATATGACCTCTAGAACTGTAAGATAATAAATTGGTGTTTTTTAAAAAATGACTAATTTTGTAGCAACTTGTTATAGCAGCAATAGGCAACAAATACAGATTTGGAAAATATTTATTCTCTTTCCTAAAAATTTTGCCTTTTGATTAGACACTTGAATTGCACCTAGTTCAAACTGATTAGGTCACTTAAATTCAGGACTATTTTAAATACTATGGAGAAAGATATTGAGGTACAAGTTCTAATTTAGTAGAACTGGGAGTTGGGCCTGAAATTCTGAATTTTTACCAATATATGGGTGATGCCAATGCAATTTGAAATAAAAATTGGGTAGCAAGAAGTTAGAGTAAATCATTAACCACAGCCCTCTTAATTGCCAACATAATAATTTTAGTCATATCATAAAATTTCCTTTATTCCTACAGTTACTGAAGTGAGTCATTTAACATGCCACAGGATAAAATGAAAACATGGATTCCCCCTACCCCACGCAAGAGAACTGGAAATGTTTTATACTTGTTTTTCCTATCTGAATCTTCTTTCTATGGGAAGTGAAGCCTACTAATCTTGTTGATTATCTTGTATAAAATAAAATCTTAGGGTCATAGCCAGTTGATAAAATGGTTATAGATACTAATGCAATGAAATATTTTGACAACTGTTCTGTCTCAAAATAACAGGAGATATAGAAGTCTAAGCTTTTGTATGAGAACACAATCAGTGATGTGTGAATGCAATTTATATTCAGAGACAGATCTGTGAAGCATAACTCTACTAAGCCTCAGTTTCTTCATGTATACAATAAGAGAATTGGATTTTATGTTCTCAGAAGCCTGTTACTAGTCTAAGGGGCCATGGTAGCAATATATCTGAGGTGCACTGGCTGTCTACATTTTATAGTCTATATAAAAAGTTGACATAAATTTGTCTATGTGGTTTTTTTGAAATGGAGAAAGTCACCACCAACTTGAAATGGAGAAGATCTGCATCATCATTGGCAATAACCTTCTTTTTAAAAGAACTTTTTAAAAATATTTTATTTATTTATTTTTAGACAGAGGTGAAGGGAGGGAGAAAGAGAAAGAGAGAAACATCCATGTGTGGTTGCCTCCTGTGTGCCCCCTACTGGGGACCTGGCCTGCAACCCAGGCATGTACTTTGACTGGGAATCGAACGGGCGACCCCTTGCTTCTCAGTCCAGTGCTCAGTCCACTGAGCCACACCAGCCAGAGCAATAACCTTCTTTTTATTCTGCGTAACGTGTCAATAGCATTATCTATGCTATTAAGAAATGCTTTATTCTCTGTTAATCACAACTCCTCCAACACACAAACATACACATATTGGCCTTAAAGAGTATAAACAGAGCTAATTAAAATCTTCGCAGTAAAATAAAATTGCAATTTCCTAAAATCCAGACACTATTTTTCTCCTTTTAAGTTAGTCAGCATTTCATTGGCAAAGAATGGTCTTCTCCCAATTAAATACGAGCTGAACTTCTCCTGTTAAAATTGTTCACTGCTCCCCAGAGAGCCATTTTACAGCCTTACTCTAGATGAAGTTGTGACCAGTTTTGAATTTTGATAAGTAATGCTTTGGAGATCTAAGTGCACCATTTGGAAGTTTGCTACATGAATCTTTCTATGAACATTAAAAAAACAGAATTCTGTTTTTAGTTTACACTTGCTTAGCATGTCAAGACCAAATATCTAAGTAAATTTTGCATGCAAAGTGTTATTTTTGTGCAGAGAAAGCAAGAAAAAACTTAATTATTAACTTTTAGTAGTTTAAGATGTCATAAAATATGAAAATCACCAAGTAGCACATATATAATTGCTAAGAAGTAATTAAGTTGGAATCCATGTGTAGCAACACATCTCAGAACAAATGTACGGTCACAGTAAGCTCAAACAAAGTTCTTTCCTTTGTAAAGCTAAGATTTATTGAGTGACTACTATGGACTAGGCAAAGCACATACTGTATAATCTCATTTAGCTCCTTCAAAAACCTTATGAGGTCAGTATTATTATTAGTCTTATTTTAAAGATGAGGTAACTGAAGCATGAGTAAGTAACTGGCCCAATTGGGGTCATGTAACTAGAAAATGGTAGATCAGGGACTAGAACCCAAGTCTCTGACTTCAAAATTTGTCATTTTAACTGAAATTTATAGGTACTATGTATATAGTGACTCAAATCAAAATAAGGAAATCCTGATAGATATTTTACACACTGAAAAATCAGGTTTATCATTATGATCTTAGATTAATAGAACCAGATGAAATCAGAGTTAAAAGAAGTCTCATATTACAGATGAGGAAAATGAGGTTTAACAAGGGAAATGACTTGCTCAAAATTATAATACTAGTAACTTACAAAATTATTATTAAAACCCAGGTTTTCTGATTCTTAGTAACTTTTTTATCCCACTACACTAATAAAACCTTAGTCTTTTTTAATGGTATAGCATTTTATTATTATTTTTAAATATATTTTATTGATTATGCTATTACAGTTGTCCCACTTTCCCCCCTTCATTCCCCTCCATCCTGCACACCCTCTCCCACCCACATTTCCCCCTTTAGTTCATGTCCATGTGTCATAAGTTCTTTAGCTTCTACATTTCCCATACTATTCTTGTACTCCCCCTGTTTATTTTCTACCTACCATCTTTGCTACTTATTTTCTGTATCTTTTCCTTCTCTCTCCTCCTCCCACTCCACTGTTCCTAACCCTCCATGTGATCTCCATTTCTGTGGTTCTGTTCCTGTTCTACTTGTTTGCTTGGTTTGTTTTTGTTTTAGGTGTGTTTTTTAATAATTGTGAGTTTGCTGTCCTTTTACTATACATGTTTTTTATCTTCTTTTTCTTAGATAAGTCCCTTTAACATTTCATAAAATAAGGGCTTGGTGGTGATGTACTCCTTTAACTTGACCTTATCTGAGAAGCACTTTATCTGCCCCTCCATTCTAAATGAAAGCTTTTCTGGATAGAGCAATCTTGGATGTAGGTCCTTGCCTTTCAGGACTTGGAAAACTTCCCAGCCCCTTCTTGCCTTCAAGGTCTCTTTCGAGAAATCAGCTGACAGTCTGATGGGAACTCCTTTGTAGGTTACTGTCCCCTTATCTCTTGCTGCTTCTAGAATTCTCTCTTTCATTTTTACCTTGGCTAATGTAATTATGATGTGCCTTGGTGTGTTCCTCTTTGGGTCCAACTTCTTTGGGACTCTCTGAGCTTCCTGGATTTCCTGGAAGTCCATTTCCTTTGCCAGATTGGGGAAGTTCTCCTTTATTATTTGTTCAAATAACTTTTCCACTTGTTGCTCTTCCTCTTCTCCTTCTGGTACCCCTATAATCTGGATGTTGGAACGTTTAAAGATGTCCTGGAGGTTCCTAAGCCTCTCCTCATTTTTTTTTTGAATTCTTATTTCTTCATTCTTTTCTGATTGTATGTTTTTTTTCTTCCTTCTGGTCCACTCCATTGATGTGAGACCCAGCTGTCATTCCATCACTGTTGGTTCCCTGTGCATTTTTCTTCATTTCATGTAGTGTAGCCTTCATTTTTTCATCTAATTTGCGACCAAAATCAACCAATTCTGTGAGCTTCCTGATCACCAGTGTTTTGAACTGTGCATCTGATAGGTTGGCTATCTCTCAGTTGCTTAAAAGGGTGGGTTCTGGGGATTTCATTTCTTCTGTGTGAGCTTTTTTTTTTTTTTTTTTGGTCTAGTCATGCCTGTTACATATGAGGAGCGGAGCCTTAGGTCTTCACCAGAGCGGGGCAACCCAGTCACTGGGTTGTGAGGCTGTATGTGGGGGTGGGGTCCAAGAGGAAACAATAGCACTTGCTCCACTCTCTGTGGACTTCAGTCCCCTCCACCACTTCCCCCAAGCAAACTGAACCTTTCTGGTGCTGATTCCTGTGTGGGTGAGCTTGTGCCCCCCATAGGTCTCTTCAACAAACTCTCCTGTGAGGCTGGGAGTCTCTCCCTGCACCTCAACCCCAACAAATGTCTTCAATCAGTGCTTTTAGGCTTTATTTCCTGGTGCTGGGTCCCTGAGTTGCACGGTCTATCTTGCTGCTCATTTTTCATCTGGTTTATCTGTGCATGAATGTGTGACTGTGGACAGCCAAGTATCTTGCACGCCTCACTGGGTCTGCTCATTGCCTCCCCATGCCCAGGGTCTGCTAGCCACCATGCGTGCGCATGCGGTCTGCCAACAGCCACCTGCACCCTTTGTGCCTGGGTCTACCAGCTACTGCTTTTTCCTGCTGAGACCCATCTTTGCTGGCCTCTGACTCTGCCCCCCTCACCTGTCTGGATGAATGGTTGTCGGACTTCTGTGCAGTTCAATTTTCTGTCTGTTGTTTTTTTTTTTCCTAAAATTTTGTTGTCTTTAATTTTGGTTGTGCAAGGAGGCACAGTGTGTCCACCTACGCCTCCATCTTTGACCCAATGATTTTCTTTATGGAGATTTTTTTTCAAGTCCAGGATTAGGTATTAGTGTATATGCTATATCTTTGTGTGCCTTCATAATCTTTGCCTCTCTCCTAAAAATGAATTTAGTCCTTTTCATCAATATCGTTTTAAAGCATACTGCTAAAATATGAATGTTATTCTAAGGATGGTCTGATCAGTACAAGGAAGAGGAGATGTCTTACCTCCATTATCCTATGCCCTACATCTTTTTTGCAAAAAAGAGCACTATTGAGATTCAATTTCCAAACCATAAATTTTACTTGTTAAAGTGTACTATTTAATTTTTATTACAGTATATTTACAGAGTTGTGCAACTACCAATGCTACCTAATTTTAGAACATTTTTTAATTTATTTATTTTTAGAGAGGGAAGGGAGGGAGAAAGAGAGAGAGAGAAACATCAGTGTGTGGTTGCTGGGGGACATGGCCTGCAACCTAGGCATGTGCCCTGATTGGGAATCGAACCTGCAATACCTGGTTCACAGCCCGCGCTCAATCCACTGAGCTACACCAGCCAGGGCAATTTTAGAACATTTTTATCACTTCAAATAGAAATCATATATCTCCTCTCGCCTAACACCCCAGCTTTAGGCAACAAAGAATATACTTTCTATTTCTATTGATCTGTCTATTTTGGCCATTTCAAGTAAAGGGTTTTATATAATATTTAATATTTTGCATCTGGCTTTTATTTGGCATAATATTTCCAAGATAATTCTGTGTTGTAGCTGTATTAATAATTTATTTTTACCACCAAACAATATTACATAGTAAGAATATACCACATTTTATGTACCTACTTTTATTTGGTGGGCATTTTTTGGCTATTATGAATAATGCTGCTATGAGCCATTATGTAAGAACATGTTTTCAGTTCTTTTAGATATACAGTTAGGAATGGAATTACTGGTTCATATGATAACTCTGCTTAATATTTTGAGAAACTTCCAAATTCTTTTGTAAATTCACCATATAGAACTCCATATTTAATTAGGCTGTTAATTCTAGTGATTTTGTGTTTGGTTTTAGAAATGTTATTAGAATGACATAAGCACTTTTGTACAGATATTTGGAAAGTCCAGAACTTTCTCTGTAGGTTTCTGCTTGGATACTCCTACTCTGTAGCTATACAATGATTATATTCAGAACATATAGGATTCTATTAGCTATTTCCTCAATTGTTTTATATTAACTTTTGTTTAGAAATTATTTTAATGGTCAAAACTTTCAGAGCTCTTAAAATTTTCTTGTAAATGGCTTTATAGGACTGTTTACTTCTCTACTGTGAATTTGAAAGGACCCAGAAGAAAAGCAGTTCTTGAGACTTTTCCAATGTGATTGTGAAGCTGAAGAGAAGGAAATCCCATTTCAAAGACTGTTTTCCTAAAGTTTCCTAAACAAGTTATAATCTCCAGAGGTGACTCTCCCTCTGATTTGTGGAATCTAAGCAGTTATTCTTGGAGATATGATTGCTGAATTCCTTCCTCCCAGCCAACTCCCAAGCCCTAACAAGTAAACTAACAAAGCAAGAAACAAAGCCTTTGTCATTCTCCTTGTGCAGACAGTGCTCATTGCCAAGTCTCTGATTTTGTTCTTGGTCTTCACCTTTTTTGCATGTATTCACTATGGCCCTCTTCTTTAGTAATCCCAATCTGTATCATTCTTCAAAATTCAGCATAGTCTCACATTCATGAATCATTTTCTTTTTGGTGTTCTTATCTTTGAAGACTAACAGCATATATTTTAACCACAAAATTTTGCATTTGGATATATGTTTTGCGTTATCCTCTAATAAAATCCTAAATGCACTGAAAGCAAGAACTGCATGTTTTCTCCTTTTTTGTCTATTGATTCATCTTCACCAAATTAAAAATAATTCTTAAATGTTTTTTAAAACAATTAAATTATTTGTTTATTTATTTATTTATTTATTTAAATTGATTTGGGTAACATTGGTTAATAAGATCATATAGGTTTCAAATGTACATTCTATAATACATGTTCTGTATTGTGTGCCCACAACCCAAAGTGAGATAATTTTCTGTCACTATACATTTGGTCCCCTTTACTACCCTCCCTCATTCCCTTCCATCTGATCACCTTACTGTTGTCTGTGTCTATGAGTTTCCATTTTATATCCCACATATGAGTGAGATCATATGGTTCTTAGCTTTTTCTGGTTGACTTATTTTGCTTAGCATAATATTCTCAAGGTCCATCCACATATTTTCAAATGGCAGTATTTTATCTTTTCTTATGGCTGAGTAATATTCCACTGAACATATGTGCCACATCTTCTTGATCTAATCATCTATTGAGGGACAGTTTGGTTGTTTCAATTATCTTGGCCACCATGAATAATGCTGTGATGAACATAGCAGTGCATATGACTTTACAAATAAATGTTTTCAAATTTTGGGGTAAATTCTCAGAGGAGGAGTTGCTGGGTCATATGGGACCCTATTCTTAATTTTTTTAGGAACCTCCACATTGTTTCCATAGTGGCTGCACCAGTTTACATTCCCACCAGCAGGGAATGAGGGTTCTTTTTTCCTCACAACTTCTCCAACACTTGTTTTTCCTGTCTTGTTGATAACAGCCATTCTAACAGGTGTGAGGTGGTATCTCATTGTAGTTTTGATTCACATTTTCCTAATAGCTAGTGAAGGTGAACATCTTTTAATATATCTGTTTTAACTCATTTTATTTTTAAAATCATTCTTATTTTTCAATTACAGTTGACATACAATATTATATTAATTTCAGGTGTACACCCGAGTGATTGGAAATGTTTTCACAAATCTGTTAGCGATTTTTATGTCTTCTAAGGTGAAGTGCCTGTTCAGGTCCTCTGACCTTTTTTTTTTTTTTATTCTTATCCAAAGATATGTTTACTGATGAGAGAGAGAGATCAATCAGTTGCCTCCTGTTTGTACTCCAACTGTGGTAGAATATGCAACCTATGTATGTGCTCTGACTGGAGATGGAACCCACAACATTATGGTGTATGGCATGGCACTTTAACCAGCTAAACTGCCCAGCCAATGCTTCTCATGTTTAATTGGATTTTTTGAATTCTTTAGATATTTTGGACAACCCCAAGTTGGAGATGTTATTTGGAAATATAATCTCCTATTTTGTTAGTTGCCTTTTGATTTGTTGGTATTTTCTTTTGCTGTGCAGTAGCTTTTTAGTTTGATAAAATCCCATTCATTTATTTTTACCTTCAATTCCCTTACCTTTGGATTAAATTAACAAAGTCTTCTCTAGAACCAATGTCCATAAGTTTAGTATTTATATTTTCTTCCATGTAATATGTTGTTTCACATCTTATATTTAGGTCTCTGATTCATTCTGAATTAAATTTTGTACATGGGGACAAACTGTAGTGTAGTTTTATTCATTTGCATGTGGCTTTCCAATTTCCCAGCACAATTTATGGAAGATTTCTTTATTGTATGTTTTTGTCATATTTGTCTAATATTACTTGCCCATATACTTTTAGTTTTATTTTTGGAACTTTCAATTCTGTTTCCTTGGTCTATATGTCTGTTTTTCTGACTATACCATGCAGTTTTCATTATCATTGCTCTGCACTATAATTTGAAGCCACATAGTATGATACCTCTGGCTACATTCTTTTTTTTTTTTTTTTTTCAGAATTACCTTGGCTATTCGAGGTCTTTTTTTGTTCTTTACAAATCTGAAGATTTTTTGTTGTATTTCTTTAAAAAAATGTCCCTGGCATTTTGATGATGATTGCATTAAATCTATGTATTGCTTTGGGTAATTTGAACATTTTAACTATATTGATTTTTCCAATCCATAAACATAAAACATCTTTCCATTTTATTGTGATTTTCAATCTCTTTTTATTGTATAATGCTTTGTAGTTTTCAGTATATGGGTCCTTCACATTCTTTGTTAAGTTCATTTCTGGGTATTTTATTCTTTTAGTTGTGACTGAAAAGGAATTTTTTCCTTTTTTCCTGAAATTTCATTGGTAGTATATAGGAATAAGGTTGGTTTACATATACTGATTTTGAATACTGAAGTTTTTCTGTATTTGATTATTATTTTTAATTGTTTCGGTAGAGTCTTTAGGGTTTTATATAAAAATAATCATATTATAGGCTATACGTGAAGCTTTTACTGCTTCATTCCAATTTTGATGCCTTTATTTCTTTCTCTTGTGTGATTATTCTGGCTAGGACTTCCAGCACTACATTGAATAAGGTTGGTGAGAGTGGGCATCCTTGTCTTATTCCTCATCTTAGAAGAAAAGCTTTAATATTTTCACCTTTCAATATGATATTAGCTAAGGGTTTGTCACATATGGCTTTTATTTTGTTGAAGTACTTTTACTCTATACCTATTTTTATTGAGTGAATGTTGTATCTTATGAAATGCTTTTTCTACATCTGTTGGTGAGATCATATGATTTTTGTGCTTTATTGTGTTAATGTGGTGTATTATGATGATCAATTTGCATATGTTGAACCATCCTTGTGCCTCTGGAATGATTCCCACTTGAACATGATGTATTTTTTAAAGTAATGTATTTTATTTGCTAGTATTTTGCTTAGGATTTTGCATCTGTATTAATTAGAGATATTAGTTTGTAGAGTTTTTTTGTGTGTTGTCTTTTCCAGTTTTTGGTATCAAGCTTACGTTGGCCTCATAAAATGTTTTAGGAAGTATTGCTTCTTCTTTAATTATTTGGAAGAGTTGAGAAGGACAGGTATCAAATCTTCTTTGAATGTTTGGTAGAATATACTAATGAAGCCAAATGGCCCTAAACTTTTACTTCTTGGGAGGTTTTTGATGGTTGTTTCAGTCTCCTCACTGTTGATTAGTCTATTTAGTTTTTCCAGTTCCTTGTGATTAAGTCTAGGAATGTAATATATTTGCAGTAATTTATCCATTTCTTCTAGGTTATTGAACTTGGTGGCATATAGTCCTTCACAGTACTTTAGTATGATTCTTTGTATGTCTGTGATGTCTGTGGTAACTTCTCTTTCATTTCTGATTTTGTGTATTTAAGTCTTTTCTCTTTTTTCCTTGATGAGTCTAGCCAGGGGTTTGTTGATTTTATCAGTCCTTTCAAAGAATCAGCTCTTTGTTGTATTAATTTTTGTATAGTTTTTTGGTCTTTATTTTATTTGATTATGCTTTAATTTTTATTATCTCCTTTCTTTTGCTGACTTTGGGTTGATTTTGTTCTTTTTAGACTTTTTTAAGATCTAATAATAAGTTGTTTACTTGGGTTTTTCTTTTTTCATGAGATAGGACTGTAATGAATAAAGTTCCCTCTTATTACTGCTCCCACTGCATCCCAAAAGTTTTGATATGTTGTATAGTTATTCTAATTTGTCTCTATATATCTTTTGACTTTGCCTTTTATATCCTCTTTGACCCAGTCTTTTTTTAAGAGTTTGTTGTTTAATCTGCACATATTTGTGTGTTTTTTAAAATTTTTTTTGCAGTTGATTTCTAACTTCAATGCATTGTTTCTCAATCAATATGGTTGGTATGATTTTAAACTTCTTCAATTTGTTAAGGCTAGTTTTCTGTTCTGATGTATGGTCTATTCTTAAGAGTACTCCATGTGCACTCAAGAAAAATGCATAATTTGTTGTTCTGAGATGAAAGGCTCTGTAAATGTCAATTATGCCTATTGATCTAATGTATCATTTAAGTCTATCATTTCTTCATTGATTTTCTGTTTAGATGATCTAGCCATTGTTGTCAATGAGATATTTATATCCCCTACTATAATTGTGTTTTTGTCAGTTTTCCTTTTTAGTTCTGTTAGTTGCTTCATCTATTTCAGTGCTTCCTGATTGGGAGAGAATATATTGAGAAGTGTTATGCCTTCTTGCTGTAATATACCCTTTATCATTAAAAATACCCATCTTTGTCTATTGTTATTTTATGTTAAAATTTATTTTTGTGACATATAAATATGGTTACACATGCTTTTCTCTGGATACCATTTGCTTGGAGAACTATTTTTCAATCTTTCACTTTGAATCCATATTTTTCTTTGAAGTTTAGATGTGTCTCCTGAAGGCAGAATATGTTTGGTTTTGTTTTTTGATCCAATCTTTTACACTGTTCCTTTTTATTGGTGAATTCAGTCCATGTACAATTAGGGTAGTTATTAATGTATAAGGATTTTCTACAGCCATTTTGTCTTTTTGGTTTTTGGTAACTCTGTGCCTCCATTGGTTCTTTTTATTTCTGTTTCTTTTTTTGTTTGGTGATATTCCATAATTTCCCTTAATTTTAGTTATGTGCCTTGTGTGTGTGTGTGTGTGTGTGTGTGTGTGTATTTGTGGTTACCATTAGTTTTCTGGGAAAAAATCATATATACAGTAGTCCTTTTTCTTTGAATGCATCAAATCTTCATCCTCCTTTGAGAATTCAGACCTTTACCCCCTCCCTATTTATGTTTTTGTTGTCAAAAATTATCCCTATGTACACTGTAAGTTTGTTGGTTATTTTACTCTAGTTTTGTGACCTTTGTTATTTGTTTCAGGTATTAGGGTAAAATAACCCCCTTGAGTATTTCCTACAATCTAGGTCTTCCCATGGTATATTCCCTCAGTTTCTGTTGGTCTGAAAATGTCTTTATTTCTCCTTTATATCTAAAGGATAATTTTGCTGGACATGTTATTCTTGGCTGGTAATTTCTCTCTTTTGGTAGTTTGAGTATTTGGATCCACTCTCTCTGTCTTGTAAAGTTTCTGCTGAGAAATCCAATGATAACATAATGAGCTTTCCTTTATATGTTGCTTTCTTCTGTTTCCAGGTTGCTTCGAGAATTCATTCTTTGTAATTACATGGTGATAGTTTTAACACAATGTGCCTTGGAGAGGTGTTTTTGGATTGAGGTAAATGGGTGTTTTGTTTCCTTCTTAGATTCAAGGATCTAGCTCTTTCCATAGGTTTGGGAAATTTTCATGAACTACTGGTTTGAATAGACCTTCCATTCCCTTCTGGCTTTTTTCTCCCTCTGATATGTCTATTATTCTTATACAATGTAGGCAAAATTAGATTTACAGTTTTTCATATGGAAAATAATACAATAATTAATACATAATTCAAGAACAAACTCTGTGTTTCATGCATTAAAAACTATAAACTTACTTTCCCCCTCTGTCTATGACTTTTTTTGGTAGAGCCAGATAGTTCTTGTAGAGTTCTTTAATTTTTCCAATGCTCAAATCTCTCTCTTCTTCCCTCAGCATCATCTCTAGATTTCTATCTTTGATATCAACAATCCTTTCCTCCATCTGGTCAGCTCTATTTTCTATACTTACTAGTTCATTCTTTGTTTCTTTTATTGAGTTCTTTATCTCCAGAATTTCTGTTTTATTCATTTTTAAAGTTTTAATCTCTTTGACCCTGCCTGGTGTGGCTCAGTGGATTGAGTGCTGGCCTGTGAACCAGAAAGTCACCAGGTCGATTCCCAGTCAGGGCACATGCCTGGGTTGTGGGCCAGGTCCCTGGTGGGGGCTGCTCAAGAAGTGAGCACACATTGATGCTTCTTTCCCTTCCTTTCTCTCTCTCCAAAAATAAATAAACAAAATCTTTTTTAAAAGTTTTAATCTCTTTGGTAGTATATTCATTTTGCTTGTTGATCTTGTTTCTGAGTTCTGAAACTGCGTATGTTTTTTTTAATCTCATTGAATTTTTTTCAGTGAGAAAAAAATCATGCAATCATGAATTTTATGTCATTTACATCACATATTTCCATGTTTTAATTTTCTTGAGATTTTAAAAATTTTCTTTCTGAGCTGCCTTGCTACCTCAGTTATTCGTGGCATTTGATGGATTCCTTCTCTCCTAGGCATCTATGTATGAGTGGCACTTCTCTAGTAGATTGATTAGAAGTCCTTTTTTTATTTTTTTCACTAGGTGGCACTGAATCACAAGTTTTTTAGCTCTCTCTTCCACTGCTCTGGCTCTTCAGATCTCTGTTGGGTGGTGGAAAACGACTTGTGTTCTCTGGAAAAGTGGGCACCTCCCCTGTGATCTGATAGCCCCAGTCCCAGGACACAAAACCTGCATGGATACAGTGTGGGTAAGAGGGCTCCAAATCCATTAAATCCCAATGCTATCCCATGAAGCCAGATGTTGCTGGCAGTGCAGCCACAATGCATAATTGTGGGGTGAGCTGGGACAACCATGCCCCTCTTTTGTTGCTTTGCCCTCCCAGCAATGGCAACTAGCAGACCTTTATGGCAACCCCCTGTGTCTCCACCCAATCCTGGGATTATTTATAGAGTGTGCCTGTCATTCAGGGAAAAATTGTTTCTGTGGTACTAGTTCTCAAGTTTGCAGATAATGTGTCTGCAACCCAACAGGAAAGATGTGGGGAGGTGAGCTTTGGTAGGGTGCAGGAAGGCAGCCAGGTTCCCTAGCTTTGTTTCTCTGTCAGCACTGCTGATTGCCAAACAAATCTGGTTACACCTTTGTGCTTTGTCCTTGCACACATCACTGGGCTCAACTGCAGCTAGTAATGCCCATCCCTGCATGAATGCTCACTGAATCTTTTTGTTCCTCTCAGTTGAAGGTAGTACCAGCAGTAGATTAATTCCTCCCTTTTCTATGATGAACCCCACAGTGAGCTCTGTGCTCTAGGGCTCTATCCTGGCTCATCTCAACTCTTCTCTTTTTCCACTTCCTTTTGTTCGCTTCTGCTTGCCAACCTTTCAGATTTTTCAATGTGCTGATCCCTCAGATATGTATGTGTTTTGAGCAGGGAAGTTTTTTAAAATTATAGCTGTTCGAATTGTTGAAACTTCAAGAAGAGTGACCAAAGGCATGTTTCATACTGCCATTTCTCTGATGTTACCTCTCAGATTGCTTTCTTAATTTCTCTCTTTCATAATTCATTATTGGTGTATAAGAACATCACCTTATTCTGAAGTTATTTTCTATCCTGCTGCTTTCCTGAATTTATTTGTCAGTACTAGTAATTTTTGGTGAAATCCTTATAATTTTCTCTACATGGCATCATGTTATCTGCAAATAATGACTATTTTACTTCTTTTCTCCAATTGGATGTTTAAATTTTTTTTTCCTGTCTGATTGCTGTGGCTGGGATTTTAGTACTATGTCAAATAAAAGTCTTAAAAGTGGGCAAACTTTTCTTGTTCTTGATATTGAGAAAAATGCATTTAGCTTTTCTCCATTTAGCTTTTTGAATGATGTTAGCTGTAATGATATCATATATTGACTTCATTATGTTGAGGTATGTTCCCTGTAGTCCCACTTTGAGGAATTTTTTCTAACGCTCTTTCTGAATCTATTGATATGATCACACGACCTTTTCATTAAGTTAATGTAGTGTATTGCATTAAATGATTTGCAGATATTGAAGCAAACTTGCATACCAGGACTAAATCCCACTTGATCAAGGTGTTGCTCTTTTTTTTTTTTTTGGATTGCTGAATTCAGTTCACTAATATTTTGTTGAGGAGCTTTGCATCTATGTTCATCAGTGCTATTGACATATAATTTTTTTGTAATGTCTTTGTATCTTTTTGTAATCAGGGTAATGCTGGCCTCATAAAATGAAGTTAGGAGTCTTTCTTTTTATGGATTTTTGGCATATTTTCAGAAGTTTAGGTGTTAATTGTTTGAATGCTTGGTAAAATTCACATGTGAAGCCATCTGGTCCAGAACTTTTGTTTGTTAGGAGATTTTAAATTACTGATTTGGTTTTGTTTGTAGTAATCAATTTATTTAGATTTATGTGTTTCTTTTTGATTTAGTCTTAGAAAATTGTACAATTCTAGGAATTTATTTCCTTTATATAGTTCATTTATTAGTATACAATTGTTTATGGTGTTTTCTCATAATCCTTTGTCTTTTTGTGTCAGTTGCCATTTCTCTTTTTCTGATTATTATATTTATGTGGGTGTATATATATTTTTTCTTTTTAGTCTAGTTATAGACTTATCTATCTTATTTATGTTTTTAAAGAACAAGCATTTGGTTTTATTAATCTTTGTATTGTTTTTAGACTCTATTTCATTTATTTATACTTTTATCTATATGATTTTCTTCCCTTTATTCACTTTGGGCTTTGTTTTTTTCTTTTACTAGTTAGTTTAAGGTAAAATATTAGATTGCTTATTTGAGATTTTTCTTGTTTTTAAAGATAGGTGTGTGTTGCTATAAATTTTCCTCATAGGGCTGCTTTAACTGTGTCCCATAAATTTTGAGTTATCATGTTTTTATTTTCATTTGTCTCAAGGTATCTTCTGATTTATTACTTGATGTCATTGTTAACCCATTCATTGTTTAGTAACTTGTTATTTAGCTTACATGTGTTTTGTGTTTTTAAGCTTTTTTTTATTATATTTGATTTCTAGTTTCATCCCATTGTGGTTGGAGAAGAGGCTTGATATAATCCCAAACTTCCAAAACTTATTGAGACTTGTTTTGTGCCTTAACATATGATCTATCCTGGAAACTATTTTATGTCCTTTTGGAAAAAGTGTATATCCTATTGTTTTGAGGTAAACTGTTCTAAAAAATATCAATTGAATTTATTTGGTCTAATGTGTCAGTGAAAGCCATTGTTTTGTTGCTGATTTTCTGACTGGAAGATGTGTCCATTGATGTCAATGGGGTATTAAATTCCCCTACTATGGCAATATTACTGTCGATCTCCCCCTTTATATTCATCAAGATTTGTTTTACATATATAGGTGCTCCTTTGTTGGGTGTATAAATGTTTAGAAGAATTATATCCTCTTATTGGATTGATCCCTTTATCATTATGTAATATCATTCTTTCTTTGTTTTCAAGTCTATTTTGTGTGATATATGTATTGCTTTCCCATCTATTTTTCATTTATGTTTGCATGGAATATCTTTTTCCATCTCTTTACTTTCAGTTTGTGTGTTTCTTTTGATCTGGTGTGGGGATTCTGTAGACAGTACATATAGGTCTTGCTTTCTTATCCATTCAGCCATTCCATGACTTTGGTTTGTAGCATTTAAGCCATTTCCATTTAAATTGATTATTGATAGGTGTATATTTATTGACATTTTATTATTTACATTTATGTTCCTCTTTTCTTTCTTCTTAAAGAAGTCACTTTCACAGATCTTGTAATACTGGTTTAATGGTGATAAACTCATTTAGCTTTTTCTTGTCTAGCAAGCACTTTATTTCATCTTCAATTTTAAATCATTGCCTTGGTGGGTTAAGTAGTCTTGGCTCTGTGTAAAAATCATAATATTGAGTCAGATAAAAATATGTTAATATAAATGCATTAATAACTTTCTTAATTTAATGTGTTATCACTTGATAGCAACTCTACAAGTATGGATGTTTTATGGACACCTGGACTTTAAAATAGCCTACATTAAATAAGGTGAAATGCCAAAATATACTTTGTATATTTCAGAGCAGTAGTTCTTAAACTTTACCATGGACCATAACCACCTGGAAGGTTTGCTAAAATATATATCTCTGGGCCCAACTCAGATTATGCTATGGCATTTCTGTTTCTATAGAAAGATAATTTCCACATATGGAAGTTATACATGGACTCAGCACTTCCTGCCCCTATTCTATAACACTTAATCTTGCAAAGAGAATTGTTGAGTGATTTCTTTGCCAACAGAAGACAACAAACATGAATACTCAATATGGTAATATTCCCTATAGGAAGCAGCCAACTTTCTAGTAGCTAGTTGATTATATTAGATTATTCCATCATGGAAAGTGCAGTGCTTTGTTCTCACTAGAACAGACTCTTAGTGTAAATTTGCCTTTCCTAACTGACATATTCTACCAGAATCACAAGGCATGGATTTGACAATGCCTTGCATATCATCACAGTATTCCACAAAGCTATTCTATCCCATACAATGTTACTTTTTATCTATAAACATAAGTAACTTCAATTTAAAAAGTGCATCCATAGACTCATGCTCAAGGAATTCATTGACTTTTACCATGTTTCATATCACCCTAAAGCATTTGGACTAACATAATGGTAGTAGTGCCTTTTTTTAAAGATTTTATTTATTTATTTTTAGAGAGGGAAGGGAGAGGGAGAGAGAGAGAAACATCAATGTGCGGTTGCTGGGGGACATGGCCTGCAACCTAGGCATGTGCCCTGACTGGGAATCGAACCTGTGATGCCTGGTTTGCAGCCCGCGCTCAATCCACTGAGCTACGGCAGCCAGGGCGGTAGTAGTGCCTTTTAAAGGTTCATATAAAATGCCCTCTTGGTGGCAACAAGTCAAAGGACTATGATGAAGACTTACTGTATGTGGTGTATGTTCTAAATCAGCAAACAATATATAGTAATATCTCTTTTATATCTAGGACTCACTGTCTGACAATAGAGGTATGGAAATAAGCATGATTATTCTCACTATTAGCTTCAGAAATCCACTAGCAAAATAATCACTTTCTGTCCCTGTGACTGTCTTTTCTAGTGTAGAGATTCTGGTTACTAAAAAAGTAATACATCCACTGGGGGTTATAGCAATGTTTTTACTAAACTGAAATTTTACACTGTCACTTGACCATTTTTCAATCCCTTTGTCAGTGAATATACAGGAAAAGAATGAAGTTCCTGTATTGGCCTGGCTGACTGATTTTGACTACTAAGAGAAAGTTGTGCTACTGTATAGTTGAGAAAATGAATACTATGTATGGAATATATGAGATCCCCAGATAAACTTTGTAGTATTTTTATGCCCTTTGATTTAATTAAATAGAAAATTAGGACTTTTTACCAAGCATCCTAATGTGAAAGACCCAAGGAAGGGTGGAAGTTTGATTCTGAATGTCATATTTTAATTTCATGGAGCTTTATTCACAGGCTGCCTCTGGTTATTGTTGAAGAGTTGTGACATACTGTCTAGTAGTGTATATATCACAGAAGAAGATGGATACTATTCCTGGAAATGACTTTCATCAGTGAGATTATTGGTTGTTTTATGCATTTTCTGAGGAGAGAGCAGCATTTTTTAGTACTAAGATGCAAATGAATACTTTGGACTTTTCAGAATGGCAGCAGAGTAGGTGAATCTTTCATGTACTTACTCTAAGGACACAACTGGAAATACAAGTAAGTTGTTGAACAATCACCCTGAATAACCAACTAAAGACTAGCCAAAGAGATATTTTCCAGCCAAAAATTTTCAGAAGAATCTGTGTCAAGGCTACCACAGCACAGAAACTCACAAATTATGTTTAGGGTTGAACCTCACAATCAGCCATCCTGAGTCTCAATCCCATGCACAAACAGCAATCAAGGCACAATTACAACAGGGGGGGTCCACATAAAACATGGAAGGGACATACCTAGAACACACAGTTTAGGAAATCAAGGAGACTGCACTACTGGATCCCATAGGACACCTACTATATAAGTTCACCCCACAAAGCTTGGGAATTATAGCAGATCTATCTCACACATAGAAACAAATACAAAGAGACAACAAAGATGGGGAGACAAAGAAATATGACTCAAATGAAAAAAAATAGGAGAAATCTCCAGAAAAAGGTCTAAATGAAATGGAGGCAATCAATCTATAAGATATAAATTTCAAAGTAATGGTTATAAGGATGCTCAAGGAACTCAGTGAGAACTACAACAGCATGAAAAGGGACATAGAAACCATAAAAAAAAAACAGAGAGAAATAAGAATACCATATCTGATATCAAGAAGGAATACTGGAAGGAATACAAAGCAGCTTGGATAAAGCAGAAGATTTAATCAGCTATTTCAAGTGCAAGGTAGAAAAAAACCCTAGAGAGGCAAAAAAGAAAAAAAAAGAATTAAAAAGAGTGAGAATGATTTATGTAAACTTTAAGCCAACATGAAATGTAACAAAATCCATGTTATAGGGGTACCAGAAGAGGAGAGAAAGCAAGGGATCAAGAAACTATTTGAAGAAATAATGACTGAAAATTTCCCTAACCTAGTAAAGGACAAAGACACACAAGTCCAGGAAGCACAGAGAGTTCCACATAAGATGAATTCAAAGAAGCCCACACCAAACACATCATAATTAAACTAACAAAGTTTAAAGACAAAGAGAGAATCTTAAAAGCAGCAAGAGAAAAGCAATTAATTATCTACAAGGGACTTCCCATAAGACTGTCAGTTTATCTCCCAATAGAAACATTTCGGGGCATAAAGGATTGGAGTGAAACATTCAAAGTAATGAAAAGCAAAGACCTACAACCAAGACTACTTTACTCAGCAAGGCTATCATTTGAAATTGAAGGAGAAATAAAGAGCTTTCCAGACAAGAAAAGAAACTATAAGAGTATCTTGCCATCAACCAGTATTATAAGAAATGTTAAAGGGCCTCTTTTAAGAAGAGAAGGAGGAGGTGGAGGAGGAGGAAGAGGAGGAGGAAGAAGAAGAAGAATCGTCAACAAGAACAGAGTTAAAAAGTAAAATGGTAATAAATATGTACCTATCCATAATTACTTTAAATGTAAATGGCTTATATGATCAAATCAAAAGAAATAGGGTAACTAAATGAATAAGAAAACAAGACCTATATATGTTGCCTATAAGACACCCATCTCAAATTTAAAGATACACACAAACTAAAAGAATGAAAAAAATATTTCATACAAATGGAAATTTTAAAAAGCTGGGGTAGTTACAGTTATATCTGAAAAAATAAACTTTAAAACAAAAGATATAGTAACAGACAAAGAAGAACACCACAAAGTGATATAAAAAACAATACAACAAGGGGATAAACTCTGGTAAACATTATGCACCCAAAATAGGAGCACCTAAATATGTAAAACAAGTCTTGTAGACATAAGGGGGGAGATTGACAGTAATGCAGTCATATAAGGGGATTTTAACACCCCATTAACATGAGTACATAGATTTTCCAGATAGGAAGTCAACAAGAAAATGGTGGTCTTAAATGACACACTAGGTCAGATGGATTTAATTGATATCTTCAGAGAATTTCCTGCCAAAGCAGCAAAATATACATACTTTTCAAGTGTACATGAAATGTTTTCCAGGATAGACCACACATTAGGATACTCAAATATCAATACTTTTAAATATTTCATTTATTTATTTTTAGAGAGAGAGGAAGGGAAGGAGAAAGAGAGGGAAACATCAATGTGTGGCTGCCTCTCACATGCCCCCTACTGGGGACCTGGCCCATAGCCCAGGCATATGCCCTGACTGGGAATCAAACTGGCATCCCTCTGGTTCACAGGCTGGCACTCAATCCACTGAGCCACACCAGCCATCGCAGTGACATATTTTTTGGATATGTTACCCCAGGCAAAGGAAACAAAACTAAAAGCAAACAAATAGAATTACATCGAACTAAGTAACTTTTGCGCAGTGAAATTAACAATCAACAAAATGAAAATGCACCCTACTTAATGGGTCAAGATATTTCCAAATGACAGATATGATTAGAGATTAATATCCAAAATACATAAAGAACTCATACAACTCAACATCCAAACAGTAACAACAACAAACAGATTTAAAACAGGGCTAGAAGTCCATAATAGATATTTTTTTTCCAAATAAGACATACAGATGCCCAACAGAGACATCAAAAGATGCTCAGCATTATTAATTTTCAGGGAAATGCAATTCATAACCACAATGAAATATCACCTGACACCTGCGGAATTTGCTATTATAAAAAAGACCCCAAAAATTAAGTGTTGGAGACCATGTGAAGGAAAGAACATTCATACACTGTTAGTGGGATTGTAAATTGGAACGACCACTAGGAAAACAGTATGGAGGTTTCTCAAAAAATCAAAAGCAGAACTACCTTATGACTCAGCAATTGTTTTTGGGTATCTATCCATAGAAAATTAAAATGCTAATTCTGAAAGATATACAGACTCCTACATTATTGCAACATTATTTATAATACCCAATATATGGAAGCAACCCACGTTCATCAATACATGAATGGATAATAATGTGATAATGAAAAAAATATTAGTGTTTGTCAGAGATTTGGGGGGGGAACAGGTGTTTCAATAGGAGAAACACTGGGAATGTTTTAGGGCTGCAAAACTATTTTGTATGGTATTTAATACTAGATACATTGCACTATACATGTATTAAGCACATGGAACTTTATAGCAAAATGAATGAAAATAAATAAATGAATTTTTTCAAAAGAAAACTCTACCCAAACAATTAAAATTTTTTAAAAAGTTAAAAATAAGTAAATAAATAAATAAATAAAATAGAAAAAGAAATCAACTCAGAAGTCATGGGCACCCATGATGGAACACAGACTGTGACAATACTATCCATGTATATTGAAAATGTTAAGGCATAGCCTATTTGAAAATGGTGAAATAATAGTGGTGCTGGTTTAAGTAATTGTGGAAATGACCTGTTTGTAAGACTAAAAACAAAAAGAACTGCATATAAGCAATTGAGCAAGTTGATAAAGGTACAGGTTTACAATGCTGAAACTCTGGTACATGTCACTGGAATTTAACAAATATGTAAATGGATGCAAAACAGTAAGAGAAAGATTTCTCACTTTAGCAGTAGAAGATTATAGGTAAGCAAGAAGTGAAAGCTAAAATGAACCATGTGGTACTGGATTAGAGTTGGAGATATGAGGTAAATGATTATGAACTCATTTTATTTATCTTAATATAAATGCAATGGATATATGTAAACTAAATAGGCACATGTACATATATATGCATACATACACATGCATACATATACATGTGTGCATATATATGTATGCATGTGTATGTATACTGAGGTATAGAATATACAAGTAAGGAAAAAGCCAAACAATGCTACAATGGTAGGAGTATGTGAAAGAGACCAAGGAGTCAACTGAAAGAGCTCATAATAGCTAAAAATTGAACAATGTGGAAAAGAGATTTTGTTATACTATATTTTCTACATAATTTTTCTTCTCTCTCTCTCTGTATTTTAATTGTTGAGGACTTATTCTGTAATGTACAATTTTTTTCACACACTGAAATGTATCAAACTTTTGCTTAATAGATTTGATGTTTTAACATATGTAAATGCCTTCCCTATCATAAGGTTATAAATATTTCCCATGTTATATTGTAATGGTTTCATGGCTTTATTTATTGACTTTAACTCATTTGGAATTTTTTTAATGATGTGAGGTAGGAACTGTGTGAGGTTCCAGAAGGCAGGGAGGGTCTTGGCATGATTGAGGAAATTAAAGAAACCTGGTGTGGCTAGAACATTGTAAATTGAGGAGGAAAATGGTGAGAGATGAAATTAGAACAAAATTAAGAGGCCTTGTGTCATCTGAGTTTGTTTGCATATTAAATACATTGGAAAGTATATGTTGCTATATGCCTGCAATCACCTAAAATTATGTGGGATAAAGTAACACACAGATCAGGGAAAACAGGAGAGAAGTAATTATTCAGGCCATTAAGTCTACATACAAGCTGCCTCAGATAAACCCTATGCAATAATTGAATTGAAGTTGAGGTAAGGCAAGGAATATTTTTGTAAGCTCCATATGTAATTCTGATAAAAGCATAATGGAAAGAACTTCTGATTCAGTGTGTTTTTCAACTTATATTTATTCCTTTCATGAGAACTTCCATTCATTCTTTTGTTTAAATTATTGACACTATTACAGATGTTACCATTAACCCACCTTTGCCCACCTCCTCTCAGTGTTTACCAGATGCCAACACAGCAGAGATAGTCATTTGCTGTAGGTGAACACAGCTAAGAGAAAAGAGAATGCTAATAAAAAATACCTATAGGCTGTGGGTTCTTTTTTAGTCTCAAGAAACATCCTCCTTGAAGACGCATACAGGTAATTATATAATTATCGTATTATATAAAGTCACGTCATATTTGTTCAAACATTAGTTGAAAAAAACTTATAGGGCATGCAACTTAGAAAATCATTAAAAAATAAATTCTTCCAGTTAGTGTTTGTTTTTGTATGATCTAAATTTGTTTTTTGTATAATAGAAAAAAAAGATTTTCTGCTGTTATTTGTTTTCTTAATTATAGAACTTTTTGATCAAAGTTTTACTTTGTCTGGATGGAGCTATGGACAAAGCACATCCAGAAAAATGCATCTGGCAAGAAAGCAAACCCTTCACAACAGAGGACCTAAGCCACAGACTTGCTTTTTGTGAGCCTATGGCCTTCATTCTAAATCCTGCACTTTTTCCCCCTTACTTAAGTTCACTTGTACCTTGGTAACTATTGTACAAAATGATCCATACACTTGAACTTTTTTATTTAATTGCCATGGAAATTTGATAATTTTATCCTAAAGTAGGGTTGAGGAAAACTCAGGAAGAGCTCCAATTACTGAAAACTGGAAAAAATTAATCTTGATTAAAGCACTTCCCCCATGAAAATAGGACCTCCTGAACTTTGTAAGGGCTGATTATGGGAGGCTGTTCTTTGGGGAATGCATAACTGTACTTATTCTAGGATTTTCCAGGAATATCAAAGTGAAATAGTGGAGACATAAAAAAAAGTCTTTTAAAGGTGTAATTTAGTGGAATGTTGGCAGCAACTTACTTCAGTTCCTCTCTAAAATGAAGTGCCAAAATATGCAAACTACTTTCCAAAACCATGATGGCTATAAGGAATACCTGTCAGCTGTCATCACCAATAAGATTTTCCATGTGAAAAAAAATGAACCTGGAGGATCACAGGAGATTTATTGTTCACTTAAAATAGGCATAGTACATATTCCTCATTAAAGAATCTGGTGGGTTTCTTTGCTCTACTTAATAATCTTAAACATAAGAACTGGGAGAAATTTGTGAAGCTTAGATTACTTGCAATTTCTGTTGTTTGCATGACTAATAATCTTTACTACATAAACCAGTAGCTTCAAGTGTTAACCCAGTATTATAAATGTATTGCTTTCCACGTGTCACAAAAATGTTAATCTACTATAGTTAATTCTGAAATGACCTGAATTCATTTCATTTGATGAAAATTCTCATTTTATGCTTTATAGGACAATGAAAATACAGGAAAATAAACATTTGTAATGCCTGGAGTTATTTTAAGCCATTCTGCCATGGTTCAAACCTGTGTTTGCATTGTGTTCTTTAATTTCAGCATCTGGCATAAGTGATAGGAAATTTTTCTATTTCGATATTAATTATATAATTTTCCACTATGTTTTTCAGGAAAATAGAAAGCTCTACACCATCCTCATCAAGTTTAATTAATAAATATAAATATAAATTTCTTTTTTTAAAAGATTTTTATTTATTTACTTTTTTAGAGAGGGAAGGGAGAGGGAGAGAGAGAGAGAGAAACATCAATGTGCAGTTGCTGGGAACCATGGCCCGCAGCCCAGGCTTGTGCCCTGACTGGGAATCGAACCTGCGATGCTTTGGGTTCACAGCCCGCGCTCAATCCACTGAGCTATACCAGCCAGGGCAAATTTCTTATAAATATTAGGTATACAGAGTATGGACACTATAATACTGTTTAAATGGATTATAGTTATTGACTCCAGACTCTCAATAAGTTGAAAGTATTCTTTTTTAAATCCATTCTTGGTGGGCAATATGGGTTTAGCAGGGGCAATACAACCCAGCATGTTCTTTTACATTGCCAGTTGCCATGGAATATTTCAAAAAAATTTTGAAAGTTACTTTGGAACATGCAACTAATAGTGAACACAATACTGCTAGATCTAACTGAGCAATTCAGTATTTGAACTAAGCATGATCCTATTGGAAAGAGAATTTAAGAAGACTCTAGGAGTGTGTTTCTTCTACTGTGTGATATCAGAAAGCCTGATAAAAATAAAGCTCAGATTCTTAGAAGCTTAGATTTGGAAGGGACTCTAAAAGTAGAATACACTTTCCTATCTTTTTTATTTTTATTTATTTATTTATTTATTTATTAACACTTTCCTATTTTTTATGACATCTCTAACAGATGATAATAGATCTACCTGAATGTTACCCCAATGAATAGCTCATTCCCTAAAGCAATCAATTTGATTGGATGATATTTTTATTCAGAAGTTCCTCTTGAACTGAACTAAATTTGTTTCCTGGTAACTTTTACCCAGTGAGTCCTAATGTTTATACCCAGAACAACCCTTCTCCCTCTTCTACATGACAGTTTTTTTTAATGTTTGGAGATAACTATTTTGTCACTAAAAATCCATTTTTCTCAAGTCAATATATCCCAGGTTCTTTTAAACTTTTTTACATGACTTTAGTTCTAGGCAACTTATGATCTCGATCACCCCCCTAAGGTATACTCACTTCTTAATGCCCTTTTTAAAACATGGCCTAAAAACTAAATACTTGTCTTCAATATGAATAGTACATTACAGATTTTCAGTCAGTATATTTCCATGTCAAACTGAACTGCCAAGTTATCACCCACCCTATTCTATTCCATATGACCAATTATTATGTGACGTTGTTTCTGCCATTCACATGGTATGAAATAATGTTAATTAGTTAAAAAACAAGTAGTTCAAAACTTCTGCCCTTACAGGTAAAATAGCTGAAGTCAAAGAGGATATTCGAAATGCAGACAACCTGTGATCTCATTTCACTGGAGTGAGAGTATATACAGAAAAAAAAAAACACGTTAGACAAGACCAACTTCAGAAACTTTCTAAGAACTACAGATCCATAATTCAGCTTATATAAAAATAGAAGAGGTTGATTTCTGAGTTTTCTTTAGCCACCAGGAGTTAGGAAGAATTAGTGATATTTAGATATGAAAGCATCCTAGGTTGTACAAATAGCAAGGACAAACATAATGAGTAAAGAATTGCAGACCCAGCTTGGGTGAAGAAAAAATGTAAATGGGAAAGTCGTAGGCAACATGACCAGAAAGAGTGGTTGACAGTAGATCTTGGAAGATCATATAACAGCATGAAGATTTTGGACAATGGCCTGTACTTAAAGAGGCTAACATTTTCTTAGTTCTAAGTCATGAAATATTTGGCTGCTGATGAGGAATAATAATGGCAAGTCTATATTCTGCTTATTCTTTTCTCTTCATCCAAGTGTCTCATATGCCTGCCAAACAAAAGAGCTTTCTCTTTTCTTTGCTCCAGACTTCAAACAGCACTCTGAGATCAGTTTTGCACTATTAGAGAATTATATGGGCCAAATTTAAATGTCAGTAGTAGTGTAGCAGATCATATTTATCTACTAAATTATTTACATGCATTCTAAATTCATTGACTTATAGAACAGAATAAGAACACATAGAGATAAAACAGAGGAAGAAAACGAAGTTCACAGGTGTTGGTGACTTGTTCAAATTACACAGTTGCTACTGGGGACAGCAAAGGAGAGGAGATGTCTGGGTTCATCATTCTTTGAACTACATAAGACTGCCTCCTTTTGAGGCCAATATTAGGTAAGGACAAAAATAAGGCCAAAGAACAATAGCAAATCCTCACTAATTTTATGTGTTTTTTTTTATATAGCAATCCAAAATATATCTTACTGTGGGACTGAAGATGATAACCAATAATGACACACTATACTAAGCCAAGTCTACACAGGTGTAATGAAATCAGAGATCATGGAATATTGCCATTCTGAATTACTATGAAGAAATGGGATAAGATATCTGAGCCTTTATTGCTTTGTGGATAAGGTGATAAATATAAGTATAAATAGTTTTTTGAAAATTGAAACAATAAATCATTAAACTGCATTTAATTACAGCTCTTTTAAGTCTGTTTTAAAAAGTGACCCTGCAAAGCTATTGTGTTACGGTGTATTTCAACCACATTTGTTTCTCAAGGCAGGGGTAGCCCTGAGGTTGTTTCTAACTATTTTGGCATGGTTTTGTGCAGAAGGGACAGTATTAAAATAAACTTGTGAAAATGAAGCATTTTTAGAGACTATGTTAACTATTTGGGGTAGTGGTGGTACCATATTATAAGGGCATTTTTGTCACACCAATCAACTTATTCCTATCCCTTTTATTCGATGGAAGTTATCCAGGCAAAAGAGACTGGTCGCATTAGTTTGCAGGAGACATATATTTGGTATTTTAAAAAGATACGATATCTGTTTATAGTCTCAATTAGATTCTACTCTATGTGGAATTTCTTGAATACTGGCCACTACTTATGACACACGTCAATTATTTTAGGAGGATATTTTACCAACATGCTTCCAAATGCATTACATAGACATTTAAAAGTAAAAGCATGTTAACAAAATTATACAGGTTTCAGGTACACAATTCCACAACCCATTACTTGTACTGTACTGTGTGTTCATCACCCCAAGTCAAGTCTCCATCCATCACCGTTTATCTCCCATACCTTCCTTCACCTCCTCCTACCATGCCCACCCAGCAATCCCTGCACTGTTCGTGCTCATGAGTTTTTCTCTCTTTTTTATCAATCCCTCCATTCTCCACCCAGCCCACCAACCAACCCCTACAGCTGTCAGCCTGCTCTCTATAAGTCTGTCTCTGTTTTGCTTGTTAGTTCAGTTTGATCATTAGATTCCACATATGAGTGAGATGATATGGTACTAATTTTTCTCTGACTGGTTTATTTGTTAACCAGTATCACCCCAATAAATTTAATGATAAGTAAATGCATGTATTCTAGTTGAACCTGAGTATATTTGTTAATTTGAAATAAAAGATAATGATTACTCATAATATAGCTTACAACCAATATTTCTCATCTGGTTTATCTCTTTATAAAGGCTACATGGTTTTCGTCAATGAATTAATGTGCATAAACATGACTTTTATGTTTAAACCTCTTCAAGGAGTAGATAACTAACCTGAACAAGGAGTAGATAACTAACCTGAAATGAACAATAAATAACAATGTAAAAATAAATCATAAATTTAAAAAACTGATGTGTTCAAATGATAATGGTATTATGACAGAAGCAGTTTTATCTTTTAGTTATTCAAAAGTAACATTTAACCAAAATTTAGCCATTTATAAAAAAGAGATTATTGCACTAGATTCAATAATATCTAAGTCATTTACAGTTGTAGTTTGCTAAAATACTAAACATGAGTATATATATTAAGTCTTATACAATATTATATTTCTCTTCCTAGTATTATTTAATAAGTCACCTCTTACCATGATCTTTCCTTTATGGTATACGTGATTCATTTGTATCATAATAAGTAGAGCTTCCCCTGCCCATGAAGAGAATATTCACCTTGATCCAGGATAGGATCAAATTTATATATATTATTACAAGAGCTATTCCTCTTTAGCTCCCTCTAGAGACTCTCATAAATAGTTACTACCCTCAATCCAGACAGCAATAACAATCTTTTGTATTTCCACATAATTTCAACTTTTTAAAGGACATTTATTTACCCATATGTTATCCTTATAACAATCAATCTTCAGGAAAAGCCCTAATAATATTATCTCCATTTGGCAGATGTATAGATTTTATAAGCACAGAGCAATTTAATGACTTTGGTTCAGTCACAAAGTTAGTGAAATAAATAAATTTGGAACCCAGGTATGTTCATTTTCATGTCTTTTTACTTTTCACTACATTATTACCCAGCCTTGATCATTGATAACGCTGCTGCTGATAATAATAACTAAATCAGTGAGGATGGGCTACACATTATCTCCCAACAACATCGCCCAAATTTCAGTGGCTTAAAGCAACACATAGACAGACAACTATATGGTGATGGCCTGAGAGGAAGGGCAGCTGGAACTGGGTGGAAGTGAGCAAAGGGGTGGAAATGGGGACATCTGTTACAGTGTAAACAATAAAAATAAAGTTATAAATAAACCTGTTTATTTCATACACATACACACACACACACACAAGCAGGGGGCTCTGCTTCTTATTTACTTCATTCAGTGACAAGACCTGCAGAGGCTCTACCACCTTTTAACTACACTACCTGAAAGGCATGGCCTCCTTGGTCAACAGGACAGAAAAGCAGAAGAAATGAGTAATTCATATCCGCTATACTAGATTTTTATATTTTTATTTTTAAAATTGTTTTATTTTATTGTTCAAGTACACTTGTCTGCACTATTTTAGGTTTTGATCAAGAAGTGACACACATTACTTGTACTTATAGCCTATGTGCCACAACTTATAATATAACAAATTCTCACCTACCTAAAAAGGGACTGGGAAATGTAGAGGAGTACACAGATGTTTGAAGAGCAGTAAATGTCTCTGCCATGATAGTTAACGTTTATTAAGTTCTTAAGATGTGTCAGACACTGTGCTACAGTTCTTAAGATGAGGCAGACACATTGCCTCATTTGATCCTTACTATAGTCCTGTACTATAAATATAACAATTATACTGATGAGGGAACCACCTTTGAGAATGACAATCTGTACAAGATTTCACAGTTGCTAAGGAGCAGAGCGAGGATTCAAACTCAGATCATTTTGATTCTAGAGTCAACTGCAAGTTAAGTTATTCAAGTCCAAATTCATTTCATATGTCTTCCCTTTAGTCATCTTGAAATCCTTTGTTTGAGCGAGCTATTGCTTTCACTTACTCCCTCCCACACTTGACATCTATTTCCACTTTTATTTCCATTTTAAAAATATGAACAATAATGAGTGAAAGAAGACACATAAATGAATGATATAGAAACCCCTTTAGTTGTATTTTTCGCCTTTCCCACAATAGTACTATTTCTTCTATTAGAGGACCTACAAGCTATCAGTAAAGGTGTTTACTTGTTTGAGCCTGCTTACTGTTGATCCAATACATACCAGTCATCCCTCCTATAGGCCTTCCCTTATAAATATAAATATAAATGTAAGTGTAAATATACATATAAATATTAGACAGTATTGTCTAATATCTGCCTTGTATGTTCTTGTAAGAAGGGCCCAATAACATTCTTAATAATTCAGAATATGCCTGTTGTAAGACATTTCCTTTTCTGGCTATTTACAACTATGGTCATGAAACTATACTCGGCATTAAAAAGACATCATCTCAGATGTATATATGAGTTGGAACACACACACACACATATTGTCTTACAAGAATATACAAGGCAGATATTAGACATTATTTTATATTTAAGGAAGGCCTATAGGAGGGATGACTGGTATGTATTGGATCAACAGTAAGCAGGCTCAAACAAGTAAACACCTTTACTGATAGCTTGTAGGTCCTCTAATAGAAGAAATAGTATTATTGTGGGAAAGGTGAAAAATACAACTAAAGGTTTTTTTTTTATCATATAGTGTGTATATATATATATATATATATAGTGATCATGTTCCAAAAAAGTATTGAAATAAAAGTTTTTACATAGAACTGCTATCCTAAAACTCAATTATGCAGAAATTCACTTATTTCTGAAAATTCTAGATAATTTTTAGGAGTTGAGATTTAAAAACCTCATGAAACTTTGGCTAATATGGAACATATTGGTTCAATAGATACAGCTTATTAAATACTATCTGACTAGTGTCTCACAGACCCATTTAATTTGGAAACTAAAGCCAGCTCTCTCATGTTGACAATGAGAAGAATGAGAGAAGTTATTTATTCACAATCTGACAAATAGGTGGAAGCAACACAAGGGTAAGAACCTAGGCTTCCTCAAACTCTCAATTTAGACTAAATTAAAATAACATTGGTATTTATAAAATCTTGCTTCTGGAAAGTTAAAGTCAACTCTCTTAAAACACTATAAATGTTTGCATTAGGTAAGGCAATACATATCTATTCACATATTTATAAGTCATAGCCTAGAATAATTATATTGGATATTTGTCATTGATTACCAAGTATAGAAAGACAACAGATAGAGCAACATGAGTAAAATATATGCATCATTAATTAGTTACATATTAACTGAGTTGGTATAACAATTTTCACATATATCTTTGTACCATGCTACTTATACAATGAACATAGATTGCTTTTTAACTATTTTTATTTCTATTGAATGTATTGGGGTGACATTAGTTAATAAAATTATACAGGTTTCAGGTGTACAATTCTATAATACATCATCTGTACACTGTATTGTGTGTTCACCCCCACAAGTCAAGTCTCCTTTCATTGCCATTTATCCCCGCAAACACTCTTCTACCTCCCCCCCTTCTTTCCCCTTTCATGATATTGTTATCTATGAATTGTTTGACTTAATCCCTTCACCTTTTTCACCCAGCCCTCCTTCCCCCTCCCCCCGACAGCCGTCAGCTTGTTTTCTGTATCTATAAGCCTGTTTCTATTTTGTTTGTTAGTTTATTGTGTTCATTAGATTCCATATATAAGGTGAGATCACAGGATATTTGTCTTTCTCTGAATGGCTTATTTCACTTAGCATAGTGCTCTCCAGGTTCATCTATGCAAAATTTTAAAGTCAAAGAATTTAAAACACAATAGTAATTTATATTTGTTAAAATTATTTTACCTGGTGATTTCAATCATCTTTCCTGATGTACAAGGACAAAAAGAGTAATTTCATTCCAAGCCAAAAAGAGAGTCTGTGTGTTCAATATGTGTCACTTTGCTCTAACTCAGTAGTAGGAGATCTAAATTATTGTCTTAGTTGTGTGAATTTGGGTAAGCAGGAAATAGTCACATCACTCTTTATTTGTCAAGTAGGGATAAAAATACCTTCCCTGGTAAGCATTACAGGTTTGCTGTGTAAATTCCATGATTTAATGTGTGTGAAAGCTGTTGGAAAAAATAAAAATTGATTTATAAATTTAAGGTATGATTTTGTGTTTTAACATACATAAACTGATATTCCTTTCATATGCATCAGTATACTTATTTCAACATTTTCTGTACTACATATTTTGCTGTTTTATTCACATCACAGAGGGTAGACAAAGGACGAGAAAGTAGACTATTTGTGTCAAGTTCTATAGTGAATGCCAAATTTTAAGAGCTCTTATTCTTTGGGTACACCACTCTAGGTATTTTACATATATGTTATTCTTTCATCTTTTGGTCTAACTCTGGGAAGTAGGTTTTATAAATAAATAAAGATGATAGATAGATGATGATAGATAGATGGATAGATAGATATGGAGATATACAGATATAGATATCAGAGCGGTTATGTAAATTGCTCAAGGTCACACAGCTGGTAAGTAGCAGAGCCAGAATTCATATACAGTTTTGTCAGTCTCCAAAGCTCCTTCCTTTATTTTGTGTTATCTTTCAAAGATCATAGTGACATGCTGGGGCAATATTCAACTTCTTTTGGCATGCATATGTGTTTCACAGACATTACAGTGGTGCAGAATACAGAATTTTTTAACTCACAATCTTTATCTAAAAATATAAATGGTTTTGTTCTGTTGACCTTGTGTCTCTATATTGAAAATCTTTTCTAATTTGCACTTTTTGTAAGACTAAAAATTTCTGATTGAATTTATCATATTCTAGAAACATGGAAACTTTTTGAGTTTAAAGTTTTTACAAGGATAGCCTTTCCCCTGGATTTAATTATCTCATTGACAGCAGTCAATATCCTTATGCATAGGAATGTATTTACTTATAGGCACATAAGTAATTCATTTATAAAATTGAATTATCTGACTAGAGAGATTGTGTGTTTTGATTGTATAGCTGTTCTGAAACTGACTTACAATTGATAAAAGCCAGATGGAAAACGGAAACAGTCCATTTCATGATTCTTTAAATGTTTAAGTTTGTTAACCCTTGCACTTCACATTTTTTGAAGTTCAGTGGTAGCGTGGAAACAATTTGTTCAGGAGTTTTTAATATGCAAAGTAGTCAGTAAGTGCATAGAGCATCCTGTACCAGGGGGAAAAGTATGGGCTTTAGAAAAGTTTTGAGAACATCATTAATAAGTTCTTTATTAAACTATTGTTTATTGTTCCTTATTTAGTTTTTTGTATTTTTTCATCAAAAAGATTCTTAATGTGTATATTATGTTTGATATTCCCTCTTATGTAGGCAAGAGTTGATTCTTAGCATCTTCAAAATATTTTACTACATAAACACATGTTCATGTGCTACTGGTTCAAAGGTAGCACATAAATATATTTCTTAATAAAACATTTGTCATTTTTAATAACTGTTTAAGTGTCAATTAAAATCATAAGCAATTTATATATTATAAGAATCCATGCAGCAATATTCTGAATTACATACTAGCACTCTTACTTTTCAAACTCAACAAAATGAACACAACTTGCACAACTTTTCCATGATCACAAAACTAAAGAGTCATGAAATGAGGATTTAAACTCAGACAATCTAACTTCAGAGTCTATATTTTTAACTACTACTCTATATTGTTTATCAATTAAGAAAATAGTCTAGCATCATGTTTTGATATGCACTATTCAAAGAAAACAGGCCTTTTCTCTTTTTATTCATAATAATAGTACCACCATTCCTCTACTCTCAGTAGCATAAAACAATAAAGTCATCTCATATCTCATTCACTCTTTATGGGAATCACTTGACAATATCTGCAAATTCTAGCTCTGCAATGAGTAATTCCATTATCTCTGCTGCCATACTACTTCAAGCCCTAATCTATCACTCCTAGATTATCACTACTTCACTCTGTGTCCAGTTACCTCTAAGATTAAACTATGCTAAGTACCACTACTGAAGACATATTTTTAATATACATTTATAATTAGGACACTATTCTTAAATATTTCCACTATTTTCATAATTAATCCCAAATGATTCAACTTGACATTTAGGGTGGTCAATAATCTGGCCACTGTGTTCCTTTACATGCTTATTTCCTAGCTTTCATACATATGTCCTATGTTTCAAGCTAAGGAAACTACTCATTCCCTAAGCACAGCCTTTTATTTCTCTGTATTCATACCTTTTTCAATACTGTTCCCTCTATCTACAATTCTCTTCTTTGTCATTTCTGCCTATTGATATTATTTGTTATTGTTGTTTAAGTACAGTTGTCTCCATTTTCCCACCACCACTCCCTCCTGCTCCACCCATCTCCATCTCCCACTCTCAATTCTACCCTGTTTGGCTTTGTCCATGTGTCCTTTTTACATGCTCCTTGACGACCCTTCCCTCCTTTTCCCCTATGAAAGCCCCCCTCCCTCCCCTTTGGTCACTGTCAGTTTGTTCCTTATTTCCATGTCTCTGGTTCTATTTTGCTTGCTTATTTGTTTTGTTGATTAGGTTCCACCTACAGGTGAGATCATATGGCTTTGTCTTTCACCGCCTGAATTACTTCACTTAGCATAATGTTCTCCAGTTCCATCCATGCTGTCACGAAGGGTAGGAGATCCTTCTTTCTTTCTGCTGTGTACTATTCCATTGTGTAAATGGACCCCAGTTTTTTGATCCACTCATGTACTGATAGGCACTTAGGCTGTTTCCAGCACTTGGCTATTGTGAATTGTGCTGCTATGAACATAGTTGTGCATAGGTTCTTTTGAATTGGTGTTTCAGGGTTCTTAGGGTGTACTCTCACCAGTGGAATTGCTGGGTTCTTTCCTATTCTGTATTTTAGTTCATTTTTATTTTTTCTCTTTATGTCTGCATTTATTATTATTATTATTATTATATTACTATAATTTTTCTTTTATGTTCAATCTTTTTTTTTCATATTCTCATTTGTTTCTTTTTTCTTATAAAATTCCCTTTTGTTCTTTATTATTCTTTTTTTTGAAATATTTTTGTTTTTATTTTCTTGCATTTCTTTTGTCTGTTTATTCTTTTCTAACTCTTTTGGATGCTGTTATTGTTTTTGTTGGTGGTGTTTGATTCTTTTTTTGTTTTGTCTAGTTTTGTTCAGTTAGCACCAGTACAACAATTTGCATGACATAGCCAGGGTTAAGCCTCACAATCAATCAGCTTCAGGGTCAACCTATCCCATGAAAAGGACACCAGCAATCAAGAACCAATTAAAATAGGAGGGCTCATGTAACTCATACAAGATTCACTCCTAGAGCACAGAGCTCAGGTGATCAAAGAGACCACACACCTGGGTCTGACAGGACACCAACTATGTAAAGCCACTTCTCCAAGTCTGGGAGTCATAGTAGATCTATTTATTACAAAAACAAATGAAAAGAGATAGCCAAAATAGGGAGAAAAAGAAACAGGCCTGAAACAAAAGAACAGAAAGAATTTCCAGGGAAAAAAGTGCTAAGTAAAATAGAGGGAAACAATTTATGAGATACAGAGTTTAAGATAATGGTTATAAGGATGTGCAAGAGCATGAAAAAGGTATAGAGACCACTAAAAATAACCAATTGGAAATCAAGACTAAAATATCTGAAATGAAGAATACACTAGAAGGAATAATCAGTAGGTTAGATGAAGCAGAGGATCTAATCATCATATTGGAAGACAACATAAAAAATCACTCAATAAGAACAGAAAGAGAAAAAAAAAGAAACAGCAGGAGCATAGTTTAAGGTATCTTTGGGACAGCATGAAACATAACAGCATCTGCATCAGAGGGGCACCAGAAGGAGAAGAGAGGAAGGGAAAGAGAACCTGTCCGAATAAATAATGGCAGAAAACTTCCCTAACCTGTTGAAGAAAAAAATCACAGAAATTCAGGAAGCACAGAGAGTCCCAATTACAAACCCAAACAGACCCACACCAAGACGTATCATAATCAAAATGGCAAAGGGTAAAGAACAGAGAGACAAAGGCAACAAGAGACCGACTGTTAATTACCTATAGGGAACTCCCATAAGACTGTCAGCTGACTTCTCAACAGAAATACTTCAGGCCAGAAAGGATTGGCACAAAATATTCAAACTGATAAAAAAACAAGGACATGAAACCAAGAATACTCTCTTCAGCAAGGGTATCATTTAAAATTGAAGGCAAAATAAAGAGCTTCCCAGACTAAAAAAAAGGGGGGGTTGCTAAAAACATTCATTACCACCATATCACCATTGAAGAAATGTTTAAAACACATGCTTTAAGAACAAGAAATAGAGAGGAATATAAGTACAATAAAAAATGGCAAAATAAGTACTTATTTACAATAACTGAAAATGTAATAAATTAAATGCTCCATTCAAGGTAGCTGAATGGATAAGAAAATATAATCATTACATATGCTGTCTATGAGAGATCCACCTCATAACAAAAAATTTACACAGACTGAAAGTGAAGGGTTGGAGGAAAATATTCCATCCAAATGGACACAAAATTAAAAATAACTGGGGTAGCAAAACTTATATCTGACAAAATAGACTTTCAAACAGAAACTATAACAAGAGATAAAAAAAGAAGCCACAATGGTGTGACTCTAGAAATCGATTACAAAAAGAGAAGTGAAAAAAAATCCCACAAATACACAGAAACTAAATAACATACCACTAAACAATGAATGTATTAACAGTGAGATTAAGAAAGAAATCAAAAGATACTTGAGACAAATGAAATGAAAACACAATGACCCCAAATCTGTGGTACACGTTGAACTCAGTTCTAATAGGGAATGTCAAGTGCAATTTACTGGCCTATCTCAAGGAAAAAGAAAAAATCTCAAACTATCTAATTCTACACCTAAAAATAAAAACTAGAAAAAGAACAACAAATAGATCCCAGAGTAAATAGAAAGAAGGAAGTAATAAATATCAGAATAGAAATAAACAAAATAGAGTGTAAAAAACAATACAGAAGATCACTCTGGTCAGGTGGTTATGCTGGAGCACCATCCCTTACACCAAAAGGTTGTGGGTTTGATTGCCAGTCAGGGAACATACCTAGGTTGCAGATTTGATCCCTGGTCAGTGTACAGGAGGCAATCGATCAATGTTTCTCACTCATGCCACTATTTCTCTTCCTGTTTCTCTTTCTCTCATCAATAAACAAATCCTTGAGTGAGGATTAAATATTTTTAAAATAATACAAAATATCAATGAAAATAAAAGCTACTTCTTTGAAAAGATATATAAAATTGATATACCTTTTAACTAGTCATACTGAATATAGAGAACCCAAATAAATAAAATAAAAAATGAAGTTGGAGAAGTGACAAATGACATCACAAAAAAACAGAGGATTATAAGAAAATACAGTCACCAGTTATATGCCAAAAAATGGAAAATCTGTGAGAAAATGGATAAACACACAATTGTGTGTTTCCTAGAAACACACAATTTTCTAAATTTGTGTCAATAAGAAACAGAAAATTTGTACAGACTAAAAATTGAATTTGTAATCTAAAAAACTCCCAACAAACAAATGTCCAGGATCAGATGCCTTAATAGTCCAATTTTACCAAACATTCAAAGAAAAACTAATACCTATCCTTCTAAACCTATTCCAAAATTTAAAAAAAATCAAGAAGGCTCCCAAGGTAATTTTTATAGGGCCAGCATTATCCTAATTCCAAAACCAGAAAGACACACTACAAAGAAAGAAAATTATAGGCCAATATCCCTAATGAACACAGATGCAAAAATCCTCAACAAATTACTAGTAAACCAAGTTCAGCAATACATTGAAAAGGTCATAAACCATGATCAAGTGGGATTTATTCCTTGGATGCAAGGTTGGTTCAGTATCAGCAAATCAATTAATGTGACATACTACACAAACAAAATGAAGGATAAAATTCATATGACCACATTAAAAGATATAGAATAACCATTTGAAAAAATCCAGCCATGCATTTATGATAAAAACTATCAGTGGAATGGAACAAAGAGAACATACATCAAAATGGTAAAGGCCATATATGAGAAAACCAAAGCCAACATCATACTCAATGGGGAAGAGCTGAAAGCATTTTTCTTTTTCTTTCTAAAGATCTTATTTACTCACTTTTAGAGAGAGGAGAAGAGAAGGAGAAAGAAAGGGAGAGAAATATCAATGTGTGGTTGCCTCTTGCGCACCCCATGCCGGGGACCTGTCCCACAACCCAGGCATGTGCCCTGACTGGGAATGGAACTGGCGACCCTTTGGTTCACAGCCTGTGCTCAATCCACTGAGCTACACCAGCCAGGACTGAAAGCATTTTTCTTAAAATCAGGAATAAGACAGGGGTGTCCACTTTCACCACTTTTACTCAATATGATATTGGAAGTCCTAGCCACAGCAATCAGACTATAAAAAGAAATAAAAGGCATATAATTTAGAAAGGAAACAGTAAAACTTTCATTATTTGCAGATGATATAATAGTATATAGAGAGAAATCTAAAGATTCTTCACATATATTCTTAGAAGTGGGAAAGCTGGGTCATAAGTTAGTTCCATTTTTAGTTTTTTGAGGAAACTCCATACTGCTTTCCACAGTGGCTGCACCAGTCTGCATTCCCACCAACAGTGTACTAAGGTTCCCTTTTCTCCATATCCTCGCTAGCACTTGTTCTTTGTTAATTTATCAATGACTACATAGTAAAATTTATTTTTATTTAATTCTCATTGTGGTTTTAATTTGTATCTCTCTGATGACTAGTGGCATTGAGCATTTTTCATATGTCTGTTGGCCATCTGTAGGTTCTCTTTGGAGAAGTGTCTGTTCACATCCTTTGTCCATTTTTTAAGTTGATTTTTTTATGTAGAGTTGTATAAGTTCTTTATAAATTTTGGATATTAACCTCTTACCATATGTGTCATTGACAAATATGTTTTCCCATTCAGTGGGTTGTCTTTTCATTTTGTTGATGCTTTTCTCTGCAGTGCAAAACTTTTTAGTTTGATATAGAGATTAAGAAAAAAAAAACCCATAGACACAGACAACAGTGCAGTGATTACCAGAGGGAAAGGGGGTGTGGAAGGTATAAGAGTTTATGGGGGGGTTAAGGGGTCATGAAAGGAGACTTGACTATGGATGGTGAGCACACAATACAATATACAGATGGTGTATTATAGAATTGTACACCTGAAACCTATATGACTTTATTAACCAATGCTGCCCCGATAAATTTAATAAAAATTAAAAATAAATGATATTGTCACAATATCTTAGGATGAAATTCAAGACCAAAACTACTTTCCAATATAATTTCTCTATTGCTTTTTATCACATAGATTATGTTCTAATTTAGTCAGATTACTTCCATTTTTACAACTTTACACTATTATGGTTTCTATGGCTTTACCTGTTTTGCTTACTTGAAATGAATGGTCTTCTTCTCTACCTTTGTTTCTCATTCTTAGCAATGCTCCAACTTTCTGCTCAAATGTAACCTCTTCATGAACTCTTTCATGATATCATCTAAATCTATATTTTCTGAACTCACAGAACATTCTATGCCTCTATTTTATACTTTTCTTACTTTTCTTTATATCACAGAATTGTTTTTATGAGTCTAATCTCTCCAGACAGTTCCTTTATGAATGTGTTTCTAACCCTTCTGTTATTGTATTATGCACTATGATACAACAATGTATTGCACAAAATAGGTATTTACTAAATATGTATTGCTTGTCCAAGTAATTTCAAAGCAATCAACTAAAAATAATCAATCTGGAAAATTGGTAGGCTAGTTGCAAAAGCATTGAGTTTTATCTAGCAACATATTTATGTGTATTAATATTCTTCTTAGAGGAGATTGAAATTATAGCACTTAGAAGTTAGTTGATTTCCAATACTTAGATATTTGCAAATAACTGTAGCATATTCAGAGTATTATTCAAATTAATGATCATATTTATGGTCTCTTGTATATAGCCCTTTCAACTATAAAATAAGTTAAGATTTGCTATGATTGAAGAAAAATAATTTTTGCCAGGATGATAACTATATGAAATATGTTAGCAAGGTACACAATGCACAAATGTATGAATAATTTTTCTAATGCAGTGGTTAAATAAAACATTCTTGTTTTATATCCTGAGATTACAATTTTCCAGCAATTTAACTTTACATAAGTTCAGTAATTGCTAAATTTTAGTTTTCTCCTTGATAAAATGAGACCAGTAACTAATTCATATTATTTTAGTAGGAGCAAACTAAAACTACTATGATTTTTTTCTACTAGGAATTCAAAGTAAGACATTTTTCAAATTTAATAAGTTCAATTACTTATAAGTCTGTGAATAAAATGCATATATTCCAAAGCATTTCTGTAGAGTAGATAATTGGGAAATGCCTGTGTACCTATAGCTATTGTTCAATGTTAAGGTTTTAATATTCCAAGGTTGATCATTTTCCATCATATCATATGAACTTTTTCTCTCAATTTTCCATGTTAGCAAATAACTTGAATATTATTTTTTTAATGTTTGAGGTGATATGGCAAACATTTTAAACAAATGATCATACACTTAAAATATGTTTATTTATTTTATCTTTATTTTTAAATTTTCTTTATATTTTATTAAATCATTTTCTATCATTATTCTATTACAGTTGTGCCAATTTTTCGCCCTTTGCCCTCCTTTGCCCATCCCACCGCCTGTTCCCACAGTCAATCCCCACACTGTGGTCCATGTCTGTGGGTCATTCATACATGTTCTTTGTCTATTACCTTCCCCTTATGTCTATCATTATTCCCTCCCTCTTCCCTGTGGTCACTGTCAGTCCGTTCCATGTTTCCATGTCTGTGGTTCTATTTAGTTTGCTAGTTTATTTTGACCATTAGATTCCTGTTATAGGTGAGATCATATGGTATTTACTTGTCTTACTGACAATTTTGATTTGGCCTCTGATATAAAAAATACTATAGGCAGTACCTTGGAATGTTGCTGCATATGGATATTAAAAAAGAAAAATATTTGAAAAATCAGTCTATTTGTGTAACTGAGACTTATATGCTTTTATTTAGGTTTGACATTGCAAAACTGCAACTCTTCTGAGAATCTATACTATGTCACTTATAAATAAAAATTATGATATTAAATGTTAACCATGACATGAACTTTTAAGTATATTCTTTATTCCTTACATATAACTTGTTAGTGTGCAATTTTAAGCATGCACCCTCTACCTGCTGTTTTAGAGAAGTGGGGACTTGAGTAACAGGAATGATGTAGAAAAGGTGTGGCACCATTGCAAAGCAGGAAAAAAAATTGTTAAAATTACAGCCACCTAGTGCCTCTCTAGAGTGGTAGGTCTTTACATTTAGTGTTTTATTACGTGTTATTGATTCCATCACCCATGCCAAAAAAATAATAAATCTCATCTCATTCATTCAATTGTTTAGGCATAGAGTGCTGTAAACCATATGGATCTCATTTGAAATTCTTCCAAATTATAGATATCCATGTGCAACTGATAAAAGCAAATTTATTTGGTGGTAGAGAAGAGGAAGGTTGCTCTCAAATAAAATCCAAGGAGATCACCCTATAGGCTGTCTAAGTACTAAACTCAAGGGAAATTACTTCATCACCACTTGATCCAGGCCACAGTAATGAATTTTGTAATTTAGCCAATGTTCAACTATGTTGACTTTACAGTACTGGAATTAATCCATCTGTATTGCAGCTCAGTGAAGTCATTTCTAGACTATATTGGTTTGGAGGATGACTTCATCTTTGCAGACTCAGATGCTGGACCACATAATCCTGAGAATTAATGATGTTACCAAAATATTTTAAACTTGTAACGATAATACCTGTATTGCACAGCATAAGTCTGTCAGATTTAGGTTGAGGTCATACTCTTATAACCGGAAGATATTTTTCAATGGCAATTTGCAAGGTTGTTTATCAGTGTGCATTCTCTGTACAGAAAAATGCAATATGCCAGACAGTTGACACCGCCCCAACAGAAGACTGTCTTTATCTGTTTTTCCAAGTTCCAGTGGCCCTACCATGCTGAGCTCAGTTCCATGGGTAGAGAGAAATTCTGCTCAGAGCCAGGACCTTCATAGCATGTTGCCCTCAGGAGCTCAGGTCCAGCCCTTAAGCAGGCATGGCTATATAGATAATGGGAGGCATACAGGTCACTTCCTACCTGTGGGCTCAGCTGGCACCACCCCAAAGAAAATACTGCCTTGATCTGATTTCACAAGTCTCTCTGAGCTTGCTACTGATGTGGGGATAGCACATTGCATCCAACCTGAACCAGTGGTACCTTCCTCCTGTGGGAGCTAGAGTTGGAGGTCTGGCAGAAATCGAATGGTATGGCTCTGGGGTAGTGGCCATATTCTCCCCATTGAGTGCCTGACTACCCTGCCTCAAAGAAAGGGGCCCACTATCTCAGTCCTTCAGATGAAGTTGCCCCACCCTACTGAGCTTGCACCATGTAGAAGGGGCAGTGGGGCATGGCCAGCTTTGGCCCATTCTACAGTATTTCTTCAAAAGGCTCTGGAACAAGCCCAAGTAACCTCAGAAGGTGGATAATTATCCAACAGGTAGACAATGACCTTAGAGACCCTTGGGCCTTTTATTGATCTACCCCAAGCTCAGAGCTACAGGAAGTTGACCCTGTAGAAAACTTGGTCCCTCCCATGTACACCAGGCCCAGAAGATGTAGCCACAATCAATTGACAGCATGGTAGCACCAGATAAGTATCTCAAGGCCAGTTACACATAATATCTGATATTGACCTGCACCAGAACCCTTCCCAAATGGCCCCCCCCAAAAAAAAAGTAGTGGTAGGTTTTAAACGTCCCTAAAGCTTGACCCAAATAGCCTCACAAATGGCAGAGTCAAAGAGGGACTCTGCTAGGAACCAGAGCCTGCTGGGAAGAATTCTGTCTCGGGGGAAATCCATAAACAGCATTTCATACATGGTGAATGCAGTCTAGCCTTATAGCGAAACAGCCCAAAGGTTAACTCTACTCACGAACATGCCAACAACATTCAAAACTCAACTACAGGAGGAGGGGCACATAACCCACATAGGAAACATTGCGGGAGCACCTATCTCTGGTGATTTGAAGATTGTGCCACTGAGACCCACAAGGCACTTACATCAGAAAGTCCTCATAACAAGCTGAAGATTCAGAGCAGATCTACCCAACAATCACAGTCAAACACAAAAATGCAGAAAAAAATATGAAGACAAAGAAATATGCCCCAAATTTCTTGGGGCATATTGTTCTTGGGGAAAGAACAAGAGAAATCCTCACCAAAAATGAAATGAAATGAAAACAACCAAGATACCAGATGCAGAGTTGAAAACATTGTATATTAAGATCCTCAAGGATGTTAGCATAAGAATGGATGATGTCAGTGAGAACTTAAACAGATAGTAAGCATTAAAAAGGACCTATGTCCTTGTAGACACTAAAGAACTTAAGACACATGGACATGAACTAAAGGGGGGAATGTGGGTGGGAGGGAATGGGCAGGGTGGTGGGGAGTGAAGGGGGAAAATTGGCTAACTGTAATAGCATAATCAATAAAATAAAGAATTAAAAAAAGGACCTATGTCCTTAGCAATAAAGAAGTCAGAAATGAAGAATATAATACCTGAAATGAAAAATACACTAGGAGGAATCAACAGGTTAGAGGAAGGAGGGGAATGAATAAAAAAGATAAAAAATTAGGAAAATCTAAATAACCTCATAATGTAACAGCATCATGTGTAACAACATTTGCCTCATAGGGGTATCAGAAGTAGCAGGAAGTAAGCAAGAGATCAAGCACCTGTTTGAAGAAATAATGACTGGAAATTCCCTAACTTGGTGAAAAAAAGGCACACAAGTCCAGGAAGCTTATAGAGTCCCAATCAAGATGAATTAAACAAAGTCCACAACAAGATGCATAATAGTTAATATGGCAAAGGTAAAACACAAAGAGAATATTGAAAGCAGCAAAAGAGAGACAGTCATTAACCTACAAGGAGCTCCCATAAGACAGTCAGCTGATTTCTCAACAAAAACATTTAAGGGCAGAAGTGATTGGCATGAACTACTTAAAATAATTTAAAATAAGGTACTGTAACCTAGACTACTTTACCCAACAATGTTATCATTTAAAATCAATAGAGAAATAAAGAGCTTCCCAGAAAGCTAAAGGAGTACATTAATACCAAACCAGTATTACAAATGTCTTATTTAAAAAGAAGGAAGAAAAAATATGTAGAGACAGGAACAGAGATAAAGAATAAAACAGCAGTAAATAGTTACTTAGTAACAATAACTTTAAATGAAAATGAATGTAATGCTCCAATCAAAAGGCATAAGATTCTTAGGGCATAATCCCAGCAGTGGAATTGCTGGGTCAAAAGGTGGTTCCATTTTTAGTTTTCTGAGGAAATCCCATACTGTTATCCACAGTGGCTGCACGAGTCTGCATTCCCACCAACAGTGTACTAGGGTTTCCTTTTCTCCACAACCTCACCAGCACTTGTTATTTGTTGATTTGTTTATGATAGCCATTCTGACCAGTGTGAAGTGGTATCTTATTGTGGTTTTAATTTGCATCTCTGTGATGGTTAGTGATGCTGAGCATCCTTTCATATGTCTCTGGGCCCTCTGTATGTCTTCTTTAGAGAAGTATCCATTCAGGTCTTTTGCCCACTTTTTAATTGGGTTGTTTGTATTCCTGGAGTGGAGTTGTGTGAGTTCTTTATATATTTTGGAGATCAAACCTTTGTCTGAGGTGTCAGTTTTAAAAGAACCTATGTACCTCAAATGTTCAAAACAACACAATTTACAATAGCCAAGTGCTGGAAGCAACCTAAATGCCCACTAGTAAATGAGTGGATCAAAAAACTGTAGTACATTTGCACAATTGAATACTATGTAGCAGAGAGAAAGAAGGAACTCCTACCCTCACAACAGTGTGGATGAAATTGGAGAACATTATGCTAAGCAAAGTAAGTGAGGCAGTGAAGTACAAATACCATATAATCTTGCTTATGAGTGGAACTTAACCAACAAAACAAACAAGCAAGCAAAATAGAACCAGAAACATTGAATAAAGAACAAACTGACTGTAACCAGAAGGGAGGGGGGAGAGGGATAATGGGGGAAAATAGAGAAAGGCCCATCAAGGAACACATATAAGGGACACATGGACAAAGCCAAAGGGGGTAGGTTCTAGGATAGGAGATGGGGATGGGCGGAGCTGGGGGGTATGGTGGGGGAAATTGTAGAAAACTGTACTTGAACAACAATAAATAAATAAATAAATAAATAAATAAATAAATAAATAAATAAATAAAAACGATCTTTACTAGTGGTTTAAAGAAAAAGAAGACATAGGGTAGTTGAGTGGATAAGGAAAGAAGACTGTTATATATGCTGTCTATAAGATATCTACCTCAGAACAAAATATACACACCAACTGAATATTAGTGGATGGAAAAATAATCCTTGTAAATGGAAATGAGAAAAGGTGTGGTAGCAATATTATATCAGACAAAATGACTTCAAAACAAAGGCTATAGCAAGAGATAAAGAAGGATGCTATATAATAATCAAAGGAGCAATCCAACAAGAGGATAAAACCCTTGTAAACACTAATTCACCCAACATAGGAGCAACTAAATATATAAAGCAAATCTTGATGAATGTAAAGGGAGTGATCTACAGTAATAATGTCATAGTGGGAGATTTTAACACTTGACTGGCACCAATAGATAGACCTTTCAGACAGAAAGTCACCAAAGAGTGGCTTAATTCACACACTAGATTAGATGAATTTCACTGATATCTTCAGAGCTTTTCACACCAAAACATCAAAATATACAATGCTTTCAAGTACACATGGAATGTTTTCTAGGACAGACTACATGTTAGGAAAAAAGAAAGTCTCAATAAATTTAAAAATATTGAAACAATACCAAGCATCTTTTGTGACCATAATGCAATGAAACAGAAATTAATCACAAGAAACAAACACCATATAATCTCACCTTTAACAGGAACCTAATCAACAAAAGAAAAAAGCAAGCAAAATATAACTAGAGACATTGAAATTAAGAACAATCTAACAATAGCCAGAGGAGAGAGGAGGGGGCAATGGGGGAAAGGGTTTTCAGGAACTACTATAAAGGACACATGGACAAAACCAAGCTGGGGCTGGAAGCAAGGGAGGGAGGTGGGTTTGGGTGGGGTGGAGGGAGTGGTGGGGAGAAAATGCAGACAACTGTAATTGAACAACAATAAAATATTTTTTTAAAATGAAAAACACTCAAAGACATGGAGGCAAAATAGCATGTTATTAAACAATGAATGGATTAACAACAAAATCAATTAAAAATCAAAAACTACTTGGAAACAAGTGAAAATGAATACCAACAACCCCAAATCTATGAAACACAGGGCAAGAAGTCCTGAGAGGGAAATTTATAGCATGCAGGCCTACCTCAAGAAGCAAGAAAAAGTCTCATATAAACAATCTAACTTTACACCTAAAAAATACTAGAAAAAGAACAACAAACAAAGCCCAGAGTAAGTAGAAGGAAGTAAATGATAAAGATCTGAGTGGAAATAATGACATACAGATTAAACAACAAAACAAAAGGTTGATGAGACCAAGATCTGATTCTTTGAAAACATAAACAAGATTCACACCTTTAACCAGATTCACCAAGAAAAAAAGAGAAAGTACTCAAATAAATAAAGTCAAAAATGAAACAGGAAAGTAATAACTGAAGTCATAGAAATACAAATGATTGTAAGAAAATATTATGAACAAGTATATGCCAACAAATTGGACAACCCAAGTAAAATAGAAAAATTCCTAGAAATATACAATCTTCCAAACTGTATTAGGAAGAATCAGAAAATATGAATAGACCATTACAATTAATGAAATTGAAGCAGTAATTATTTAAAAAAAAAAACTCCCAACAAAATAATTGCTAGACTGGATGGCTTCGTAGGTGGATTTAACCAAACATTGAAAGAACACCTATTCTTCTCAAACTGTTCCAAAAAATTCAAGTGTAAGGAAGACTTCCAAGCTCTGCTTATGAGGTCATTATTATCATAATTCCAAAACCAAATAAAGACACTACAAAGAAAAAAAATATAGACCAATATCCCCGATCCTACATAGATGCTAATATCCTCTACAAAATATTAGCAAACCAGATCCAGCAATACATTAAAAAGTTCACACACCATGGTCAAATGGGATTTCTTCCAGTATGCTAGTTTGGTAAAATATTCACAAATCAGCAAACATGATATATCACATAAAAAATGAAGGACAAAAATCATATGATCATATCAATAGAATGTAAAAAAACATTCCATAAAATCCTGAACCCATTTATGAATAAAAACTCTCAGCAACATGGAGATAGAGGTAACATACTTCATCATAATAAAGGCCATATATGATAAACCTACAGCCAACATCATACTCAGTGGGCAAAAACTAAAAGTGTTTTCATAAAGATCAGGAACAGGACAGGGATGTCTGCTTCTACCACTCTTATTTAGTATAGTAGTGGAAGTCCTAGTCACATCGATCAGACAAGAAGAAATAGGCATCCAAATTGGAAAAGAGAAAGTAAAACTCATTATTCGCACATAACTTGGCACTGTATGTAGAAAACCTTAAAGACTTCACCAAAAACAAACAAACAAACAAACAAACAAAAACCCTGCTAGAACTGGTAAATGAATTTGGTTAATTAGGAGGATAGAAAATTAATATTCAAAAACAATAAAAATAAAGAAATAAAAAACAGTGGCATTCTTATACCAATAATGAACTATTAGAAATAGAAATTTTAAAAAACAATAGTATTTACTGTTGCAACCAAAAAAATTAAAAGGTACAGTTAAACCTCACTTCTGGAATGTCTTGGTTCTCAGATTATTCAGTTCTCAAAAATGTTGTTCACAGAAAAATGCCTCAGTTTTCTAATAAAAGTTCAGGTCTCAATTGTCTACACAACAACCCTTTAATGCTTATACCTATATAATCAATCGCCCATCTCTCAGGTGACAAAGAAAGGTGATTTGTTTTTTTAACATGTTGCTTCTGAAATAGATTTCCTGAACAAATGAAGTTTGAGAACTGAGGTTCCATTGTACCTAGGAGTAAATTCAACCAAGGATGTTAAAAAACATATACTCAGAAAATTATAGGAAATGTATAGGAAGAAAACAATTGAAGAAGATACGAATAAGTGGGAGCATACACCATGCTCATAGATTGGAAGAATTAACATTATCAACACGTCTGTACTACCCAAAACAATCTACAGATTCAATGTAATTTCTATTAAAATAACAGTGGCATATTTCACAGATCTAAAACAAATATTCTAAAATTTTATATGGAAACAAACAGCCCCAAATAACATCAACAATCTTTACAATGAAGAACAAAGTTGGATATCACAATATCTGATATCAAACTAAACTGCAAGGCCCCTGTACTCAAAATAGTCAGGTACTGGCATAAGAACAGACATATAGATCAATGTAATGGGACAGAGAGCCCAGAAATAAACCCACGCCTTCATGGTCAATTAATATTTAACAAGGGAGGCAATAACATACAATGGAGTAAAGACAGTATCTTCAATTAACGGTGTTGGGAAAAACTGGACAGGAACATGCAAAAAAAAAGTAAAACTAGACCACTAACATACACCATACACAAGAATAAACTCAGCCCTTTTGGGTGTGGCTCAGTGGATTGAGTGCCAGCCTGTGAACCCAAGGGTGGCTGGTTCAATTCTCAGTCAGGGCACATTCCTGTGTTACAAGCCATTTCCCCAGTAGGGGACACTCAAGAGGCAACCACATACTGATATTTCTTCCTCTCTTTCTCCCTCCATTCCTCTCTTAAAAGTAAAAATAAATAAAATATTTTTTAAAAGAATAAACTCAAAATGGATAAAAGATTTAAATGTAAGTCATAAAATCATAACCCTAAGAAGAAACATGGGCAATGAAATCTCAGACATCTATCATAGCAATATTATTGCTAATATATCTCCTAGGGCAAGGGAAACAAAGGAAAAACTAAACAAATGGGACTACACCAAACTGAAAAGTTTCTGCACAGCAAAAGAAACCATCAAAAAACATGAAAGAGAAACCCAGTGTATGGGAGAATATATTCATCAATGATATATCTAATAAGGGATAATTTTAAAAAATATTTTGGGAACTTACACAAGTCAACAACAGGAACACAAACAATCCAATTAAAAAATGGGCAAAGGACCTGAACAGACACTTCTTCAAAGAGGACATACAGATGGATAATAGACATATGAAAAAATGTTCAATGTCACTAATCATCAGAGAAATGCAAATTAAAAACACAATGAGATACCACCTCACACCTGTCAGAATGGCTACCATCAATAAATCAAGAAACAAGTGCTGGTGAGGATGTAAAAGAAAGGGAACCCTTGTACACTGTCGGTGGGAATGCAGACTGGTGCAGCTATTGTGGAAAGCAGTATGGAATTTCCTCAAAAACTTAAAAGTGGAACTGTCTTTGACCCAGCAATACCACTTCTCAGAATATATGCTAAGAATCTCAAAACAACATTTTGATAGAATATATCCACCCCTGTTCATAGCAGCATTATTTACAATAGCCAAGATCTGAAAACACCCCATTTCTATCAGTGGATGAGTGGATTTAAAAAAGCTGTGGTATCTTTACACAATGGGATACTATGCAGCCATAAAAAAGAAGAAACTTTTACATTTTGCAACAGCATGGATGGAACTGGAGAGCATTATGCTAAGTGAAATAAGCCAGTCAGTGAAAAAGAAATACCATATGATCTCACTTATATATGTAATCTAATGAACAAAATAAATTGACAAAATAGAAACAAAGACATGGATACATGCAACAGACTGACAGCTGTCAGAAGGGATGGCAGGATTGGGGGGAAGCTGGATAAAAGAAGGTGAAGGGATGAGAAAATGCATGAATAACTTGCAAACACAGACAACAGTATGGTGATCGCTTGAGGGCAGGGAGGGCAGGGCAGTGAGTTGTGGGTCAATGTGTGTAAAGATGTGGGAGGAATGGAGACATCTAAAATAATGTAAATAGTAAAAATGTATTTAAAACACATACAAATAAAATGGCATAGAATAGTTAAATATATTAAAAATAAGACCAAAGAATATACTCCCTATAAGACATCCACTTCAGATATAAGAACAAATATGTGCTGTATATCTTTTTTGAGAAATGTCTATTTAGTTTTTTTTTAATTTAAATGAATGTTCAAGTACAGATTTCTCCCCCTTACTCCCAATAAAGCCCTCCAACCCCCCTCCTTACCTCCCTACCAATCAAGCCC